>JAAAKE020163058.1:0-11899 GCA_010014785.2 Anisolabis maritima
TCAGATAAGCATGGCGAATGTTTTTCAATCAAATTTATCAAATCTATTTAAAAAATACCTATATATATTTAATAATTTTAATTATTAAATATCTTAATAAAATTCTTATATACCACATAAATATAATATAAATTCTTATAAAATTTTCAGGTAATATTTAGATTAACATTTACAAAGTATTTTTTTTTAACTTTCACTTATTTTATAAAATTTTTCATCAAAAATTTGCTATTATTTAGTTTTTCTTTATTTTTATCTTAATTCTTTAATTGATCTTTCATCTTATTTAATTAATATTACATTCTTAATGATTCAATTAATTTCAATGTATTTAATTAAACAAATTCATCAATCAATGATTCCTTCATATTTTCATTTTTAGAAAGATAACGACGAGTTTTAAAAATGATTTTTAAATAAAAACTAAACTTCAAATAATATCATGTGAGTATATATTTAAATTTTATTTTATATTTTAGAAATAAAAAACTTGACATTTGTTCTATATCATCTGAACATTATTTAAGTTAAAAAAATTGATATGGTTGATATTTAATTGAACCCACCTACTTAAATTAATAATCATAAAAAATAATTTATTTCTACTACATATTTGATTTATAAATTGTTTCTAAATACTTTCTTAAATAACTTTAATAACATATTATAAACAATATTAATCCCCACTTAATCCACTAGAAAGGTTTTTCTCTAAATTTATAAATAGGTGAATGGAATTTAATTTTTGCTCATATATATTTTGATGAAGGCAGATGGTTTGTTATTTCGGCTGGGGTTGTAAGGGTGAACATTTCTACTGCAAGATTCCGATCCGATTCATGAAGTCCTATTTATCTCCAAACAACATAATAACTTATTGTGCACTAAAATTAATAAAATAATCAAGAAAAACTGAGGAATTAATACGATAAAATTTTCTGTAAGGTATGCTTACTATTCGACCACTTGTATTACTGTATTTCTCGATAAGTGTCGAGCCGATAGGCAAATGTTTAACTATATTTATTTAGTTAATACATTTTTGAAATTTACTATTTTTAAGCATATTTTCACTCGACAATGGAGTGTTTGTGTGAACATGATAATTCAGAAATATTAGTCATAGACCGTTTTCCCGTTTTTTTCGTTGATACCTCTTTCGAAAGCTTAGTTAGTGATCCACACGTCAAAATATACCGGATCCTTTACAACTGGGCCCCTCATTAATTAAAAATTTATTTTCAAAATTCCAACATTAATATGACAACAATCAATGAAGGTGATTGTTTCTCTTTATTTGAAGTTCAAACAGAAATATTGAAATATCTCTTAAATAATTAACTTGAGAGAAATAATGCTGACATAAACAATTGTTCTATTAGTCA
Organism: Anisolabis maritima; assembly: GCA_010014785.2. Classification (NCBI taxonomy): domain Eukaryota; kingdom Metazoa; phylum Arthropoda; class Insecta; order Dermaptera; family Anisolabididae; genus Anisolabis; species Anisolabis maritima. The sequence goes on from JAAAKE020163058.1 coordinate 1,386, forward strand.
TTTTAGACAATTTTTAATTAATTTTTTTTTTTTAGATAGACTAGGTAAGATTTGGTAGCGGCTAATCTAATTGAAACTTGTTTAAAGTGATTTTGATGGCATTTTAACAATTGGTGGTGATCTTTTTAACTGTTAGTATGAATTGAATATATACCTAAACTAAATAGCTCCGGTTCGAGTCCGGCTTGCCGCAAAAAAAAAATATTTCCAATTCTGGCAGAAGTCTCCTCCTGGGGTAGGAAAGTGGAAGATAATCTCACCCCCAGAAACCCCACAATGGGCCTTTACTGGCCTAAGTGAATCTCCCCGATGGAGGGGAGCAACCCCTAACCTAATGCCTGTTATCTTTGTATAATTTTTTGTGATGAGGAGCCAAATTAAAATTTTTTTAATTCTATCCCATTTTCTGATCTATCACTACGAAAATGAGATCTAGCTAGACATATTGTGTCGGGTTAGCTATGCATCCGATTTCAGTTTCAAGACAGCTCTAAAATTTTAAATATGTGACCATTTTGGGGATTTAGATAATACTTTGCTATTTTCCACTGAGGAATTTATGCGAGAGGAATCTTACAAATCCCCCCTTCTATAGAAGGAAATGTTTTATAAATATTTATGGAATTGGTGGGAAGAGGATTAGAGAGATGAAGGGCCTCTCACTCCAAAAATAAAGTGCACCAGGAATGGGCCATTGAGCCCGAAACTGGTGATGGGATTTGGTGTCTGCCATCAGTGCACCATACATTAGGGGTAACCAACCGGGGAATGATTTTTTTTCTTAGGATTTGAGGGTTTTTTTATGCCTTTATAAATATTTGAAACTGGACAACAATTTTTTAATTTTAATTTGGGAGTTATTAATAAATAAAAAAAAATTTTATCCAAGTTTTTAACGGCAAATTTTTTAAAAAATAAGTTTGATTCTTGTAAAATGGTGAGTTCTCTCGTTTTGTCCTAATTAAATTAATTTTTATCAAAATATGGTTAAATCCATTATTTATGTCTTATCAGATTTAAAATATCTATTATTTAATTTCGTATTGTTTTTTATTTTCTTAGATATCTTATGCGGATAAAAATGGAAGAATCTATAAAAGCAACGATTTACATTTGTACGGAAAAAAATCCACGAACTCTTTGTTTGACCAAGTTTCAAACAGCCGAAGATGTTTGTCTTGAACTTTGTAAACAATTAGGTATTGGCCCAGTATCTCGGCATCTTTTTGCACTTCGGCTGCATGAAAATACTGTCTGGTTCAGTCCAAATTATGTTTTGAGTGAATCCGGATATAGAAAACAAGCTTACGATTTCCGAATACGATTTAAGGTGCCAAGTGTTGATCGATTAAAGAAAATTGATATTAAATCATACAATTATTATTTTCATCAAGTGCGTTTTGATGTGTTAAATAATAATATATCTGATTTAAGTTATGATAAACATAAAGGAGAACTGATAGGTTTTGGAGTTTCTGACATGTTTCGTGTGATGCTAGAAGAAGGTATTGATCGCGATATTGTTGAAAGTGATTATAAAAAATATATTCCTAAAGAAGTAGTCAAACATCATTATTTTTTTATCAAGAAACCTATACATGAAAGTTTAGGAACTTTAATAAAAACTGGAAGTCGAGATGTTTGGTATGTGAAAGGAGAATATTTGAGACAATTTGAAAATATGGCCCCAAATTATTTAACGGAACAATATCATGCCCTTTCCGACGAAGGGGGAGAAGTGAGAGCTGTAGAATTAAGTGTTAATCCTTTTCATAAAGAATTTCCAGGAGCGATGATATCTTATGAAGGAACTAAACAGGTGTGTAATGAAAAAAATGTTAATTATAAAATATAAGTAGTTTTAAATACTTGGATCTATTTTTACCTATTATTTAGTTTTTTGGCAACTGCCATCTTTCTCCGCAAATATATCCCCTCAATCAAGGGTGTATATAATATATCAGGTCTCTCTTCTCTAATGGATAACCTCTTCAAAATTTTGTATTAATTTTTTTAAAACTCACGTTGCGGTTTCCCGATGGAGTGGCGACATACGCGAACTCTTACGGTAAATCCCACTCCTCAAAGATTCTTTCTTCTTTTGGTACCCCTACGCCTCATAAATTTTCATAATAATCGTTCCTAATGAAATTTACACTTCCGCCCCGACTTGTGATTTTTATCTGCAAAAATTACTATTTTGATTGCCACTGAACTATTAGCCATTCAAATGCTTGTTTACATTCAACTTGTAATCTCTATTTAGGTAAAAAGTTTCTTTGTAAAGTTGATCTATATCCCAGGAAACATTTCTTGGATGCATGCAATGCGAAGGGATATATGTTACTAGTTATCATGGATATAGAACTCACTACTAATCAAAAGAAACTCACATTGGTAGAATAGCATTATTTTCAAATTGATCCAAGTAGTCTAATATCTTTAATCAAATGTTTAATTATATTAATCATATTTAAAATATTTTCAGTGGAGTCTATTATGCGAAATAGATGATCTTTGTTATATATCCGTACGGAACGATGGAACTGTTGAAATTTCTCGCAAGAATGGAATTCCTTCTTATTTAAAATTTAAATCAATCCCAATGATGTTTTCCTTTGTTAGTTTATTAGATGGTTATTATCGACTTATGGTGAAATGGACATTTAATTTATCCAAAGACGTTTGGGCGCCATCATTACGAAGACTTTATGCCATGCGATGTCATGGACCTGTGGGGTAAGATTTTTGGCCTCATTATTATTATTTTATTAATAGAAAAATAAATTAAACATATGAGCGGTGGAAACAAGACAACTGTTGTTATTTTTGATGTGAGTTAATAATAAAAACCCCTATTAAAACAAAGCCCGTATTAAGGAAAATTGAGCGTTTCGAAATAAAATAAAATGAGTATCACTTTATTTGATTCTTTCCATATATTTTTACCAGTGATGCAGCCAAATTTATATATTTGTTTTTAGGGAGTGGAGTTAAACAGACATTTTTTCTAACTTAAAATTTTTAATCTAATTTCCTGTTTGAAATTTCATTCATTACTTTTGAAATTAACCAATTAGGAGAAGAGAGGGTAGTCTAATTCTTACTTCTAAATAATTTTGTAAACAATTTTATTCTTGTTTCCGAGGCACTTCATTTGGACACATGGCTTAAATTAACATAACCATCATATCATAAATATATAAATTTATTTATTATATATCATAAATAACATAGTATATTTTAATATTTCTCTTCTAATTCTAATATAATTTTTTAGGGGAGAATTTTCTTACGCTAAATTAGAATCGAAACAAAATAATAAACCAGGAAGTTTTATATTAAGAGAAAGCGAAACCAAATATGATACATATTTTTTAGATGTCTGTATTAGTGGAAGGTAATAAAAATCCATATTTGATAAATAATAAATTAAAAAATAGAAATAAAAAATTTTTTAAATATTTTAGTTCGAAACCAAAAACTTTTAAAATAACATATGAAAATGGTGAATATGGATTAGAAAATAAGAAAAAATTTAAATCTTTGGCTCAATTAGTGTCTACTCATAGACGTCAAAATGGTATTAAAGAGCCACCAACTGATGGAAATTTTATTCTTGGAGATTGTCTTCCTCCGTCCGAATTCGGTAAGATTTCCTCTCTAAATATTTATTTTGTTTTCTTTTTTATTATTTACAAAAAATAATTATCTTTTACCAAGAATCTTGAATTTTTTACAGATAAATCTCCCTTATTAATTTGTCGAGTAGAAGGCTTTTCGGCTTATGGATCTTTGAATGAATCCATTGATCTTCTTAATCAGCCTGCACAAATAGTGGATTCGAAAACTCTCCAAATTTATAAAAGTAATTACACTAATTTATATTCATTGGCTTCATAAATAAATTCCTTTTTCCTGACCAATTTTTCCCACCTCGGAAGAATTTTATCTGATCTTAAAATTGTTCCTGCATCTTGTCACGTTCTTTCTAATAAATTTTTTTTTCTCTTAGATCAGAAAAATGTTGGAAAAGGAAATATGACATTAGTCTATCGAGGTATTCTCAAGCCGGTCAAAGGGAATAAAACAGAAGTGGCTATGAAAATGCTTAAAAATGAATTGCGAGATAAATATATGAAGGTATAATAAAAACATTTGTTAAATTTAATGATATATTCAAATCTAAGGTTTTTTATAATGTTCCTTTTTTCATATCGACATTATTTAATGATTATAGGCATGGTTGGAAATGCACTATCAAAGAATGTAAAAAAAAAAAACCAGCAGTTTATTTAGTCATTATCATTTTGTTCACATTATCTAGGCCTCTAAGTCAAGTTTCAAAGCAAAATGCGGTGAATCTTATTCAAGCCTAAAGATAAATAGTTTTTGTTAAACATCCATCCAGCCACAAGAACTCCAAAATATATTTTATTATTACACAAAATTAAGCATAATATTTCAATTTTTATAATATTATATATATATATAAACTGAGGTGCAAAAAAAGTGGAACACTTAGAAAAATTTAATTTTTTCAAATAATTTTTAGAATAAACCGCATAAACATTTTATTTAAACTTTTAATACATTGTGTGATTGTAAAAATATTTTTAAAATGAAAACAATTTTTATATTTATAAAAATATATTAAAAACAAAAATCCTTTATTTGAAGTCTTGATCAATCAAAAAATATCATAAAATCAATCTTTAATTTAAATTTTTTTAATTTAATAAGAGGTATTACCTCCTCTTGACTTTATGGCAGCCCAGAGCCTTCTAAACATACTTCTTATGAGGTTTACGAACTCGCCATGGTCCAGATTCTCCCATTCTTCCTGTAGGATAATTTTGACCTGTTGGATGCTCTCAGGCTCGTACCCGCCTCCCCAGCATATCCCACACGTGCTCAATTAATCAATGTTTTAAATCAGGACTGCGAGTTAGCCAGTCCATAGTTCTCAGGCCAATCTCATTTAGGAATGTCCTAACCTGCTTTGCCACATGAGGTCTTGCATTATAATGCATTAGTAAAAAATTGTCTCCGAACTTTGGGGCGAAAGGTTTAACATGAGTGATTAGGATCTCTTCCACATATCGATTCGGAGTGAGAGACCATTTTCAATTTTCAATTAAAACTAGCTCGGTTCTGCCTTGAATATTTATTCCATCCCAAACCATGAAGGCTTCTCTGGAAGATATAGTGTATGGAGAATGGTGTTTTCCAGACCTTCTCCACACTCTCTCCCGTCCATCTGCGGACCGCAGAGCAAATCTCCATTCATCAGTAAACAGCACAGCCCATTGGCACTCTGTCCAGTTTATATGATTAGAGAGAGCAAACAGAAGATGTTGACGGTACGATGCTCCGGCGTCAAAAGAGGCCCCGTCGATGGTCTCCTTCACACCAACTCTGATTCCTGGACACGTCTTCTGATAGTCCAAACACTTAGGTTGGCTTGTCGAGAATGCAGAGGAACTTCCATCATTTATTAGAGCTACAGCTTGGGCTACTTCTTCGGACGTTAAAGGAATTTTGTTCGATCAAATATTTCAAATTAAATTAAATTAAAAGATGAGATTTTCAATTTTAAGTCATAAACCATTAAAAGATTAAATATAATACGATACTATACCATAATCATTTAATACAATTTAATAAAGTGATCAGATTTCAAAACAGAAAATGAATGATAATTTAAATAAATTAAATTTTAAAGGTCTTAAATTAAAATTGATACATTGTTTTCATTTTAAAATTGTTTAAAAATATTTTTACAATCACACTGTATTAAAAGTTAAAATAAAATGTTTATTCGGTTTATTCTAAAAATTATTTGAAAAAATTAAATTTTTCTAAGTGTTACACTTTTTTTGCACATCAGTGTATATATGTTAAAAAATTTAACAGAAAAAATAACTATACTAATTAGAAAAATTTCTTTTCTAAAGTTTATAATGATTAAAAGAAAGCCTATGTTTTAGGTCTATAAAAAATTGTTTTCATTATAGAAAATTGCATTTTTAATAATTAAAATAAGAATAAAAATAATTCCTATTTTTCATATCGTTGAAATTAAATTTTTTTTAGGAATTTTTAGAATTAGCTAATAAATGGGCGTTTCTTCATTCCAACGCAATTGTTAGACTTTATGGAGTGACTCTTTCAAATCCGTTCTCAATGGTGCTTGAATATCTTCGTCTTGGACCGCTTGATGCCTACCTTGATCATAATCGGAACATTATTAAGACCGTTGATCTAGTCGAAGCAGGAGCCTATCTGGCTACAGCACTATGGCATTTGGTATGTATTTCAAAATGGGCTTCAGTGAGCGCCACTGTTTATTTGTTTCCTCTCAAATTTATAAATATATCATTTTGTTAATTACTTTCAATAACCAAATATTTATTTTATTTGATTGATTCTTTTAGGAAGATCGTGGCTTAGTTCATGGTCATATTCGTTGTCGAAAGCTTCTTGTTTGTTCTCACGATGAACATACATTTTTAGTCAAACTTTCCGATCCTGGATTTCATGCTTATTCCATTGAAGAGTAAATAGCCTAAAACTTATTTCTTTTCTTTACTCTTTACTAAATTATTTATTGTTTCAGTGCACAATGGATACCTCCTGAATTCTATTCGAATTTCAATTATGCCAAAATGTCAATTTTAGCTGATGTTTGGGCATTTGGAACTACACTATGGCAAATTTTTTCACTTGGAGAATCACCCCCTTGTTTTAATAATATAGATGAAGCCAAAAAAGTAATTGAGATATTAAAAAAAAATAACTTAATCAATAATAATTTTATTCAGTGGAGGATTTAGCTGGCTCGAGATCCTTGACGCAAAAATTTTCAGAGGTCATAGATTCACAAATTGGATTTATATTAATAAAAATATTCAGACAGGTTTTTTATCCTTTTGAAAATCCGATCGCCTCAGTGAGAAGGCTTTGAAATTATACACAACACAAATTTGACGTTGCGAGATTTTTATGAATGAGCCATTATGCTCTCTACAAGACGATTTGACTTTTTTTCGTGTGGTGTATTATATGATCTCACCAAAATATAGTTTTAGGATCTTTTATTCATTTAATTATTCCAATTTTTAGTGCATATTATCAAACCTTAAATCTCTTGTTTTTATTTTTCCTTGATTATTTTTCAATTTTTTATTAAAAAAATTTCTTAATAAAATTCTGTAAGTTTCTGTAAAAATTTGAAAAAAATAAAAGGTTTTGAATAATATAGTATTCATAATGAATCGGTTGAATATATGCTGGCAATACTAGATTAGTTATGTTTTTAGGCTCTAAATTCCTTCTCCCCTATTTTTAGAAATGGTTCTGGTCGAGAGCTCTCCTGCATTGCTCCATTTTTTTTTCTCCCCCCTGTATTTCTTCCCAAGTTCAGGGTCTCTGGCGAATGCTAAATCCGAACCTAATTCATGTAAAACAAAAGAAATTACAATATTATTTATTTATTTAGTTTTATGCGAGTCAGAAGTTGCCTGTTCCTCAAGGATGTCCCGTTGATATTTATCGTTTGCTTTTTGAATGCTGGGAACTTGATCCATATAGGAGAAAAAAGCCTCAAGAAATAATGCGGGATATTAATCAAATTCTTTATCAAGGTATTATATATATTAATTTATTAATATTTTGTTTAAAAGCAAATTATTGTTTGAATTTGGATGAGGGAAGTACAAAGCAGATTGAAGCAATGAATGCCTTTGGATGCCAATGTGCTAATATTCTTATATTGGCACAAGAAACTCATTTCATTTCATTTGGACGTATAGGCTCACTGGGATCCGCATTTTTTTATCCGAGGAGCTTTCCTTAACGGAGACACACTCCTTAATCCCATCTACACCGTGAAGTTGCTTGATTTCCTCCTCCTGTATTCATTTCTATCGTGAATAGGAAAGGTGAAGAATTAAAGAAAAAATTTTGTAAAATAAATAAATAAATTTTTAATATTTAACAAGAAGAATATGAAATAAATAATATCAATCCATTACAATATCAAATGTAAAAAATATGAAACGTTCGAGACAAAATAAATTAGTAGTAGGCCATATTCGTGTTATTAACATACAGCTATATAAATCACTGATGATAAATAAATTTTGTCCGAAACATCTCCTTTTGACTTTGGCATTCAATGGCTTTGTTCCATTGCTGCAATCTGCCTTGTACTTCTCTTATTAATATTTTTGATTTTATTTATTAAAATACTTGGTTCATATTTTTTATTTAATATTTCAGTATTCAACTCACGAAGGACAAATTCTTATGCTACACCTTTTGCATTTTCGGATTCATCTGGTAGTATAATTTCACGACAAACAGGTAAAATATACAAAAGATTTTTTTTTAAGTTTTTATAATATATATAATTTAATTTTCTTTTTTAAGCATTTTAATTGATCTTTTTTGTCAATTTCTTCAATTCTGGGAGATAATCTAAATATCGGGGATACGAAAACACTGGGGGGGGGCTCTCCTAATAAAAAAAATCTAGAAATTTTTAGCTGGTTGCTCCTTTTTCCAGGCACAAAACTATCAGTTTTTTTAAATAATTGTAGTTTCCAATGCATGTCAACTTAGTAAATTTTTTTCTCACAATATTCAGGATTTTTCCTTCATGTTTGCTTTTCGGGAACCCCATTAAAACGAAAGTCCTGGTACATCTGTCCCCTGTTTAACATTATAATTCTCTTGTCTTTAATTATTAAACATATTATTATTAAATTTTGTATTTTAGAAGATACATATGTGGGTTCTTCGAAAACTGAGCAACTAATTTCAATACCTGATGACAGTTTGAGTCGCATTCCAGCAAGTCAACTTTCATCTACCACCATTGGAGGTCTGAATTGTAGAACGAATAGTGGATTCAGTTTAGATGGTCGATCTGAACAAGCATGGCTGTTGGATAGTTCAACGGTAATTGAGAATAAGATTTTATTTAATTCTCTTAGTGCATTATTATTATTGAAAAATTAATACCAGTAAACCCGTGCGAAACTCACACTTTCACTTTCCCCCGTCCCCAAAAAAAATAATTGAGTATGCTATATATCAGAAGTCGGTAAAAAATCCTACCACTGATACCTTATTCATCTCTATAGTCTTTGTATTAGTAGAATTTGAGAAAAAGGATGTTGATAACAGAAACAATATATATGATTTTGTTTTGAAGATGTTTATAACTCTATTTTATCATTTGAATAATAAATTTGGCTTTTTTATAGCAATTGTATCGCCAGGATGAAGAGCTTTTCACCCCTGATATGTCAGCTCTTTTAGCTAGTTTTCATTTGACTTCCCAGCCATCAGACAGCTATACTTCTTTACAAAGTATTCTTGAATTAGATGACTCTTGTAATGTTGTTCTTCAAGGCCGGATAGGACAAGGATTTTATGGAGAGGTAATTGACAAAATTTTAAAAATATAAATCATAGCTTTTAATTATAAAATTCATTTTATTTTATTTTTTGATAGGTATATCGAGGAACGCTAGAGAAAGATAAGGACTCCGAACCAGAATTAGTGGCAGTAAAAAAATTAAAAAGAAATGCAATAGGAACTTGTTTGTATGATTTTGAACGGGAGATTGCTATTATGAAGGTATTGTTATTTTAAATAATGAATATAGTATACATTTTTTGTCCTTGAATGTAGTCTATATATTTATATATATTTTATTTTTTAATAGTTTTACATAATTTTTGCTCATAATTTTTTTTTTAGAATTTAAAACATCCAAATATTGTTAAAATTAAAGGTGTTATTCAAGAGCCTGAGATTAGTTTAGTGATGGAATTTGTCGCTCATGGATCTCTCCAGAGTTACCTTAAAATCCATAAGGATGCTCTTCGGGAGAATCAATTGCTAAAATTTGCTTTTGATGTAGCCATGGTAAATATTAAATTTAATCTGAAAACTTTTTTTTTTTCAATTTTAAATATAATATAGACGATGCTATTATAAGAAATTATAGCCAATTTTCTTTATCGATTTTTCAAACACAAGTCGTAGCATACTGGTCATTTGTCATTTAAAATAATACAAGTCTCTAATATCAACCTTCTTTAAAATAATTTTTAAAAATCCTTGAATTAAATTATATTTACAGTGATGATCTTAAATATTAAATATTAAATAAAAAAGATATCAGATCAGTAAAATTTATCGAATTCGAGTCTTTTTGTACGAGACCAAATTTGTAATGATTGTTGATATGTATTATTTTTTTATCTTGCATTCATATCTTCATAAAGACAAGAGAGCTCATGATGAGTACGACGTGATATACAAACCGTTGGCAATACAAATTGGCTTTAATTTTTGTTATTATAATTACTTTCAATTTCTAAAAATATTTTTTATTACTTTTAGGGAATGGAATATTTGGGTCAAAAGAATATCGTACATCGCGATTTGGCCTCACGAAATATTCTCGTTGCAAATGATCATCATGTGAAAATTTCTG
>JAAAKE020163069.1:0-11899 GCA_010014785.2 Anisolabis maritima
ATTTAACTGTCGACGATCAACCGGAAATGAAATTATTCAGTCATTAAAATACATAGAAATGTGTTGAAAACTCAATCCAAGAATAAATGTCTGTAATTACTATTAAAATGAATTTTAGGTTTATGAAAAATTAATTTCTCGTCCGAATTATACTAAATTGAAATTTTAATAAATAGGTTGTCTCTTGTCTGTATGTAAATTCGAATATCGACGAATAAATAATAAAATACTCATTTTTTACTTTAATATCAATTCATATGTTTATATGTTTGGTGATCTTTGGAGAGGGAGATATATATTTATTAAAATGTATATTGCTGATAATATGATTAGACTCCTAATTCCATATTCTCCTTAAAATTGTTCCGAAATAATATCTAAGACTTTTTCTTGATTTATTATCATCTAAATGCATAATTTGTTATCAATATACTTACTCTATGTAGAATTACTTGTTGTGGATGATTATATCTTATTAAATATATAAAAACAAATGTTTTATTTATTTTTATAATTATTTATTTAGATTTTTCGGCCGACTGTGTGCGCTGCGATTCAGTTTCGTTAACTAACACCTGCAGAGCCTGCAAAATGATTTTTTTTATAAGTGTAAAATACAAGGTTAAAATGAATTTCAATAATTAAACGTGCATTATATTTATTTATAAAAATTTATTTTGCAGGCTCTGTAGGTGTTAGTTAACGAAACTGAATAGCAGCGCACACAGTCGGCCGAAAAATCTAAATAAATACGAGTGTGATAAGCAGAACGAAATTCTTTCATGTACTCATATATATTTCAATTATGAATACAAAAAGTATGTCATTTCTCGACATTATCACGGATGATAACAAAAGACCAACACTGACAGATGTTTTTCTAGAACTACATCCAACATTTAATAAATACAATCATCTACAAGAAGATTTATCAAGTAATTCTACTATTGATAAAGCCTATACTTGATACAGTTATTTTAAATTTATAATTTTTTTTTTTTGTGAGTCTCATGAGCGAGGGGCAATAATTTTTGCTGACCAGATTTCCTTTATTCAAAAACGGGATAGACTTCTAAAGAAAAAAATTATATTTATTTATAAATACGTTGTAATTTTAGTTTTGAAGTTTAAAATCAATACGAATTGCACTGGAGTGGAAGTGTGAAATAATAATAATATTTAGAAACACTAACTAAGCGCTTTAGTAGTCAGAGTTTCAGTAATTAAACATTCTCAAAAAATAAATATATAATTTAGACTTTTCGGCATCTGAAGCCATATAGACTTTTAAGCGGTAAATGTATATGTTTATTATGATAAAGCTAATCCAGACATTTATTTAGATCAATTGGTATCGAAATGATATAAATAAATTTTCACCGGACTGACTGTGATTCGAACCCACACCCCTTGGCTTTTAAGGTTTGTCAACATTGACAATGTCAATATCTTTAACCTCTCGGCCACGAGGGGGAATATAACGCTATTTATTTACATGTGGAGGGGACTGAACGTCAAAAAATTTGTCGGTGTTGTAATGTCAATTTTATGTAATAACATTGTATTTTCGATTGTTTTTAGTTGAATTTTGTTTTGATTAATTTTCACAACCCTTTATTTACATTTTTCTTGAGGTTTATAAAAAGCAAAAAACAAATTAAAAATATTTATAATCTTCACCAATTTCGATTTTATTGTATTTATAAAAACGAGATCAAATCAATAATTTTTCAATAAAAAAATGCAGATAAAATACATATATAATAAAAAACGGAGCAGCCTAGCATTGGAAGATATAAAAGGTAAAAAAGCTTTATTCTCTTTTTAATCTAACTTTAGTAGCTTGGAAGTATGTAATAGTAGGAGTAGGGTTGTCAGTCCGCAGACCAATCAGAGAGCGCGCTGGGCAAAGCCGTTGCTCTGGTTACCAACCACGTTGTCAGATGTTCACAAAAACACTACAGCTATGAAGAGTGATCCTCAATGAAGCACAACACTTGCAACACCGCCTCTGAGAGTCCAATACAGAAGTCATATTAAATAGAACCATTAAATGGTTACATATCTTTGATATATTGATATATTCGGTGTGACCATACTTTTTAATGTTCATATTTGTATTTGACGAGGATACAAGAAATTTACACCCATATTTTCACATCAACAGAAAAGTTAAGTTAAAATATGTTGAAGGAGGCGAGGAGCGAGGAAATCGATTTTTAGTGGATTTTTTTCCAAATACATAATCATATATTTGCTGAGAAGTATTCATCGAAATGTGTTATGTGAAAAATGGAAACTAAAATAAAGGAAAAGAAATTAGAAGAATTTTGAATATTTTCTTCTTGCCATGGTCAACAAGCCTTTAGGTTCAGAATAAGGTCAGTCACCCTTTATTAATAAAGAATTTTGTAAATTTTAAGACAAATGTGGCTAGTTATTTGACCGGCCGTAACATATCACAAATTGGTTCTCAACCGCCGGCCTTCCGGTCCGTCAGAAATATTTGCCGGTCCAATTTGCCCAATAACACTATTTAAATTTAAATTAAGTTTTTAACACAAATAAGGCTTATTACTAATTTATTTTGTCTCGAACACTTCAAATTTTTTACATTTGTTATTATAAAGGATGGATAATATTTATTTCAAATTGTACTTGTTCAATGTAAAAGTTTATTTATTTATTTATTTTGCGAAATATTTTCTTTAATTTTTTACCTTATCATAAATGTTACGCCGTTTGACGATCCGCGTACGAAAATGGTTGGGATAAATGGAATATGACTTTAAGTATTTCACAAAATTTTCTCTTACCTAATATTTTATTTAAAATAATAATAATAATAATAATAAAGTTTAATGATAGAAAATCACCAAAAAAAATTTAAAAAGTAGATTAGTAAAGCGATGTTATATTATTTCGAGGTGGAGAGATGTTAATACATCTTCAATAGCATCTAATAAATAATTTTAATTAAAATAATTTCAATTAATTTGGAGAAAATTGCCGCAGTAAAATACTAGTCCCGGTTGGCCGATTTGATTAAAAACTTTTCTATGGCATGCCATGTGGACTTAAATATAAAATTTGAGCTTCAAAAGATTTTTCGTTTTGTTATCATAAAAAGACCTAATTTTTTTATACTTCAAAAGGTGTATTTCCGTTAAAATATCGACATGGAATTTTTTGAGATCACAATATTTTCTTTACTACTATATATATGTAAGAGAAAGTAAAAAAAAGGCTAACACAACTTATTAAATAATATAATTCCTTTTTTATTAACGAAAAATAAATGTTGATGCAAGAGTTTCCTCTAAATATTGTTATTTATGTCAACTACAATTGATGTTCACAAGCTGGTAAATTGAGGGAGAGAATTTCTAAAATCATTGAATGTTTCAACCCTATCATCTTGTATTGTAATAATTGAATCGACGTTTGGAAATATAACAAGGTTCAAGTTGAACAAGTTGGAAATTGAACGGACCGAAAAGAAGAAGAGGGGGCAATGGGCATAGAGCCGGGGCCCTTTTGGCCCTTTTGCCCACTTTTGCTCCGACTTTGGAAGAGAGGGAAAGGGGCGAAACTTAATAGTTGACAACTCGAATGAGTTCTGTTGTTCGTCGAGTAATCAAGTCTCAACTATAACTCGATTGCTCGCTGACAGCAGCTAACATGTTTATGGCAACTCGAGTTTCGAGTTGGCAGAAGAACGACCCAAGTCCAAGTGAAGGGGTCCCAAAAGTCGAGAAGAATGGGAGCGTGTATGTGTTTGTGTTTGGGTATATATATATATATATATATAAAAGCAAAAATCCTCTCTGAGAAATGAACTATATTCATATATCACATGGGCATTTCGGAAACTCGTCTGAGTTTCTTCTTTCTCTACCCATTTAATCATTTTAAGTACCAATCTCTATTTCTTCGTCCCACTTTGATAAACATCGCCAAAATATATATAATAAAATATTTTTCTCTAATTCATTAATGAATTTACTTTTAATGATAGCCTGTATTCCGAAATAGAGGACACTTAAAAATAATAAAAGGATCTCCAGAATAGTTTAAGTTAATAATGAAATAATATAAATGCAAAATATAATAATATTGATGCGATTAATTAGTAATAATAATAGAGAAGTGAAGAAAGATGGAAGTATGCAGATAAGAAGCTGCGGCAGCTGCTGTCTAGTGGTCCATCTTCTCCAACTTATAAAAAGTTCATATTTGCCCTCTTGGAATTCTTAAGGGCCTCCATGAGGGTATTTGAGCGAACATTTAGTGAATTCTAAATATGTTCTGATGTCTCTTTTTAGCAAAGGGGACAGGAAGAAGCAATTGAAACATTGAAAACAGAAAACTACTTTAAACAGTAAAAGGATATTGGAATTGAATTTTTCCACGAGAGATAATTTTTATTTATTCTAAAAGACTTATCAATCTAGAAAGAAGAGACTAATATAAAAAAAGTGAAAAGGAAAAAGTCTATTAAATATATTTTTTATGGTATAAGATCATAGGATATACAAGATATTCAAAAAAGAATAAATATAGAAATTTTGACGTTAAAAAGGCTTAATCAATCATTTTTTAAATTTTAAAATATTATAACAACAATCCGGTTTTAATAAAATTAGCTTGTATTCAAAACATACGCCTATGTGATAATAAAAAATTTATATATATGATTTTGTCTAATTTTTATTTTTGTCAATGTGATATCTATGCATTAAGAATAAAAAATGATTTTTTTTTTAGTGCCTATTTCGACTAAAATATAAATTAATAGCCTATTAAGGTGGATTAAATTTTATTAAAATTGTTTTCTACTTTTTAACGTAACCAAAAATAATAAAAGATTTATTTATTTTAGTGATTCGGAGGAATAAGAGCTGTTTTCTCAGGTTCCAATCACTTAACTTTATTGACAAATAATTCGCCCATCCTGAGTGTCATAATATGATTTTATTGTGTGGAATTTGTCTAATGATATATATAATTAAGAATGAGTCTAATGATATATGATATAGTTAAGAATGAGTCTAATGATATATGATATAATTAAGAATTGGGAAAATAAAACTGGCTGTTTTCTTAGGTGCCAATCACTTAACTTTATTGTCAGCAATTTTATTATCTCATTAAACAAATTCCACACTATAAAATCAGATTATGGCATTGATGACCTAATGTCAGATTAGGCGAATTATTTGCCAATAAAGATAAGTGATTGGCACCTGAGAAAACAGCCGGTTTTATTTCCCTAATTCTTAACTATATCTGCCCAGCAATATTGCACCTATTAACAATTATTTATAGCCCTGGCCCTTAGAGCAGGAGTAAACGTATTGGTTCATGGTCTAAGGGTAAGTAGTTTGCTTAAAGTCATAAGCGATAAATTATATTCGATATTAATTAATATGTATGAACGAAGTCTAAATTGACTCAGATGAGGGAAAAAAAAAAATTATTATTATTTATTCATAAAATATTTCTTTCTTTCTTTTTATTTCCGTTAAAGATTTAATTGTTTATTAAGTAAATTTAAAAAAAATATTTAGAAAAATCAAGTAAAGGTAAATAAAAGGGAATTTACACATAGACAGATTTTTTGAAAAAAATTTCACCTATGAACTTTGGCTTTGAAAAGGCCTATTTAAAACATATGTAAACTTTGAGCCCTCTCTCTTAAATTGTGAATTAGTAGGCCTCTGGTTTATAGTATAATTGTAAATCAAAGACGTGTTTGAAAGGATGTGCCTGGGCCTTCCGCCAAAAAGTATCAAGAGAATGAATGGTATTCGGAGCAAGGCGCTATAATATAAAATTTTTTTTTATTAATTTATTAAATAAATACTATATCCAAAATAAAAACAAATTCCCGATTTTTTGAGATAAAAGTGTCTCCCACAAGCCGGAAAAATATATCTAAGTACTTGTTGCCATATTAGAAAATAATAAAAAAATTATCCTTATAAATAGAAGAAAATGGTTGAAAGATATCAACAAAAATACAAAGGTCTGTATGTCCGTTGCAAAAGATCCTGGTTCGACCCCAGGTGGTGCCCAATTAACCACAAAATCATCTGTATCATATTATCTGAAAAAATCCCGGATCCATAAAGTCTCATAGGGCGCTATTGGAAAATCAATACATTTTAAATAAACCCCTATTAGACAAATTGATGTAAATAGGTAAAAACATCAAGGGGCATTTTTTTTGAAAGAGAAAGGAAGAGAGAATAAAATCCTAAAAAAAGGTGTTTTTATTTTTAGAAAAAAAAATTGTCAATTATGAAATATAAAAATTCTAATTCCCAATTATGTAAATGATATTTTTTTCTTGGTTTTAAGTATTCCACACAAAAAAAAAAAAAAAAAAAAACGAGTCTTATTTAAATTTGCCACGATGTGGGATTGAAATAAACATTTTTTTATGTTTTGTTGAATTTTTAACAAGCGAATTATCTGGCTTTTGCAAATGCTATTGTAACAAATAGTGCTCTCCGTTAATTGAAATGAATTCATGGAAAATTTTAAATTGTATTATTGTATTATTTTATTTTATATATTTTTAGAAAAACAAAAAAATGTTAATGAAATATTTTTTTCATTGAAAATTATTATTCAATTAATGAGGAATTTATAAAAGAAAACATTTATAGATGTATGCAATTAAAAAAAATAGTAAAATCTTTAAGTATACGATAATGTGTAGTATTTTATTTTTTAATTATTTATTAATGAGTTTAAAAATGGGAGGGGTGGGGGAGGCGCGCTGGCAAAGGGCCCTAAACAGAGACAAAAAAATTTAAATACCAAATTTACCTTAAAAAATTAATTAAAAAATTATTGGAATTATTTCACTGGGTTCGACTCCCGTCCGGTAGCCAAGGGCCACTTGATCCACCAGCAAAAAAATAATATATTCTCAAAAAAATTAGTAAAAAAAAAGAATTATTATTTATTATTATATATTATTATTATTATTTATTTGAATAGGGGTGAGATAAGGGCGTACCTTTTGTTTCTTTGTGTGTGTGTGTGCAATTTTTTTTCAATTCTAAATTATAAAATTACTTTTTTTTAATTTCTCTTTATTTATAAAAAGGCGATCTCTTATAATAGCACCTTTAAATGAGAGAGAGCGAGAAAGAGAATTGAAAGAACTCAGGCGCCTAAATGAAAATATTATTTAAATGCCTTAAATAAGATGTCCATCCGAGTTGATTGGCTGAGATCTCTCTGTGTCGTTACACACTTATTTATTCAAGTTAAAAAAAACTTTTTAAATATAAACTTAAGGGCTTTATGTTGACACCTCAACTCAACTCTACCTGTTTGGCTTTTAGGTCTTTTTATCTTAAAAGGGGTAGTTTTTATAAGAGATCACTTTTTTTTAGAAATATGTATTATTTATTATTAAATGCTGAAAAAAAAATTTATTAATGCAATACATAAACCTATACACAGAGAGAGAATGAAAGGAGGAGAAAGATAAACACACACACACACACACACAATCAGACAGACACGCCCCCGCACGCAAATACTAAGAGAGAGAGACAAAAACCCCCAAAAATTACTCAAATATCAAATAAAATAATTCCGATCATTATTTTTTTCTCATATTTAAATTTTTAGTGTTTATTTGAGAAGAAATATTTTTTTGTTTTTTATTTTTTTTTTTAAACAAAGGTAAGAAAAATAAAAAAAAAAATACTACCTGCGAATAATTTTTGTTAATCCTATGATAAGTAGACGAAACGATTTTTAGGAAGGTCTCTTTTACATAGTCAAGTGGGTGATTCTCGTAGCATTTAAAAAATAACGCACAATAAAAGTCAAAAGAGAAATTTAATTTATAAAAGGTCTTTTTATTTAATAGTAAAAGGAGAGGGAATAAATCTGTCAATAAATCATATTTCATCAATACAACGAGAAAAGAAATTATTATTTAAATACCTTAAATTAGTTGTCCAGCCTTCGCCCTGGATGAGAGAGTCTCTGTTGGTCACACATTTAATAAATTAAAAAAATTATTTTTAAATATTAGATGGAAAGGGGCTTTGGGTCTCTTTATCTCAAAAGGCGTTATTATAAGAGATGGCTTTTTAAAAATACGATTATTATAGAATATTACGCGTTGAAAACAAATAATAAACGCATACATAAATCCGCCGAGCCAGAGAGAGATACACACACTCACACATATATATATATATATCAACTACTATCTATTTTTTTGGAATAAAATTATTTTTTCCACATTTGAATTTGAAAAAATAAATTTTACTAAAATAATATTAAGGAGGAAATACTATCTGCGATTTTGTTCAATCAATACCGAATGATCTCTGAGCAGAGAGAAGATCCTCTTTAGATAGCCAATCATCAGCACAGGTGGACGTCTCTGAAGCACAATAAAATTAATAAAAATGAAGTTATTTTATTTTTCTTAATTTAATTTAAAAAAAAAAAACGATCTTTATATTTTGTATTAAGAGAGGAGGGCGTGTTCTTTACTCAGGTCCTCTTTATATCAAGGATTTTATTCCAAAAAATTGAATTAATAATTTTTTCATCGATATAAAATCTTATTTAAATAAGTTTAAGGCGTTATTATTATATAAGAGGTCGTCTTTTGTTTTAAAGAAATAAATAGATTTTAGATTTCGGGATTAAGGATTTAGGGATGAAAAAAATTATTTATTAATATATAGACAAACACACATAGAGAGAATGAGAATGGGAGAAAGAGAAAAAACACGCAAACACACACACACACACTCTCACTCATAAACATAGACCAACGTAAAAAACTATTAATTCTTTGTGAAATAAAATAATTTTTTTTTTAATGTTAATTTGCAGGTAAAAAAAAAAAATTATTCTTAATTTTCAACCTCAATATTAAGAAAAAAATATTAGCTGCGATTATTTTTGTTTATCATATAATAAGAATGATTGCCCTTTTAGATAAACAATTATTAACCCAGGTGGCATTTGGTAAATAACTAAGAATCAAAGAAATAAAAAAAATTGTATATTTCTTTTAATTTCTAAATCCTCCTGTGAATGAATGATTTTTTTTAAGTTGTTAAGAGAAATGAAAATATTATTTAAATACCTTAAATATAAAACGATGTCCTGGATCTCTCTCAGTTACACAATTATTCACTCACGCAAAGTAAAAAACTAAAGGTCAGCGCTTGTAAATATATTGTAGTAAGATGGGAAGGGCGTGATGTTGACATCACGACTCAAATCAACAGATTGGAGACTGGTTAGATCACAAAAGGCATTATTATAAGAAATCGCATTTTTAGAAATAAATAGAAATTAAAAATAATTATATTATCGAATGTTATTTAAAGTTGAGAAAATTTATTAATGCACACACACTCAAAGAGCGATAGCAAGAGAGAGAGAGAGAGAGCACAGACTCATCCAAATAAATTATCCATTTCAACATAAAAAATTCCAATATAAATTGAGAGTTTAAAAATATAAAATAAAATTAAAAAAATTTGTTTTTAATCCTACTTTTTTTTTTTTTATTTAAATCAAATCAAAGCCGATCATTATTTTTTCAACATTTTCATGTTATATTCATATTATTTTAATATGATCAACAATTGATTAATGGATTTTTCTGTCCATCATGAGAAGAGATTAATTAAGTGATGGAATTTCAAAGGCAATATACTAATGAAAAACCTAATTGTTCAATATCGAGAAAATGCTAGTAATTTAATTAAAGCTGATTTGTTGGATTCATAAGTGGCAATAAAATTTCATTGATGTTGCTATTTTCCCTCCCCACTCCTGCACTCATCCGATTCTTATCTTAAACCTCATACAAAGTCAATTTTGAAAACAACAATTTTTTTTTTTTTTTTTCATATTTGAATTTTACGTTTTAACGAAAATCCATCCCCTAATGCTTCGAGATATTTATTTATTCTCTCTCCCCTTGAAGCCACATGAAAAGGGCTCCTTATGAATAAACGACCCTTACATATTAAATTAATTTATTTTGCATTGTGCAATCCCTTCAAAGTTCAAATCAGATGACACATTCAATTAAAGATTTAAATGAAAAAAAAAATTTGCTTTATTATTATGGAAAAAAATTCCTCAAATTTTATCGCTGTATATAGAAGTAATCCGTAAGTTCAACTATGAAAATATTGTTATAAAATAGTGAAAAATTTGTAAAACATGAATAATTTACTTCAAATTAAAATAACGATACCCGATTGTTAGGCAACCGTTAAAGAAGATGATCAAAACATGTTGTCTAAATTTAGGCTCAGTAATTATTCTAATCCACTGATGTTAAAGAATAAATTAACCCATCCCACGACATGAGAGGGAAGTGGAAAAAATTGGAGAAAAAATTACACTGTTAGTTTAGCGTATTGTGCCTGAAGAAGGTCGTACGGTGTGCTAAAGGTCATAGTCAGAAACACTCATTAGAATTAATACTTTTATATAATAGAATTTCTTATAAAAAACCTTAAGCGGTTAATTCAAAAATATCTTGATTAAATACATAATAAAAAAAAAATTCTTAAATTTTTCTTAGGAACGTTCTGAATTCAAGCCTTGTTCACAAGAGATGACGTCACATTCCAACGACGTGTGCAATTCAATTTGGTAATTTAATGGAGTTGTATAGCATAGAGCACACTAAAAACAGCCTCAAAATAAATCCACTTGAATGTTAATCATAAATCAAATTTTATAAAAACTCCCGAAGACCTATTTCGCGATGACGTCATTAAAAATGCATTATTACATATAGCAAAAGCTACATTTTGTTAATTTCTTTATCTTATCTATATATTAAATATTTAGGGAGAAAGTATTGCAATTGCAGAAAAACAATACAACTTTTGAGGTCCCCTGGATCTAAAATAAAAAAATGGGTCTCACAAAATAGACTCTGTGTGAATGTGTGTGTGAACAAGATTTCTCAAAAAAACCTTCGAAGTTGAATTAATCTAGGTACCCATGTCGCTCGTACCTCGAATCTTTTCAATAAAATCGGTCAACGGGTACTAGTATTTTCCTAATATACTTTTTTAGTTTTTTTTTGATTTTCTCAAAATTCGCTCTAACGATTTTGATTAAAATTCATATATCATTTATTTATTAGATGACCTTTAAAATGTATTAACCCTTATTCCTCCCAAAATTGTTTGGAGACACTTTACTTGTGTACGTTTTTGGGTGTTATGTGAATTTCTCTTAAACCATTCTAAATATTTTGATTAAATTGGCTATACATATAATAAATTAGATAATCTTTAAGTTGTATTAATCATTTTCTACTTCAAACCCTTAAAAGCTCCTTTGCAAGCTTGCACATTGTGGGCTATGGGCATCTCGCTGGCCACTCATCTTTCAAAAAAACAAAGTGCGAGACATGAAATTCTCATTTAAACAAAATAAATTTAAGTTGGTTGTACATTTAACGACGCCTAGGAGGACCAACTCAAAAAATCTAGTATGACGGCACATCTCCCAACTTTCCCTACCGTAGGTAAGAGTAAGTTGTGTGATGTGGGTTTAATCTCAGATGTTTTATAATAAAATATTCAAAAGATATACATCTATCTATCCCTAGATTTCTACAATACTTTATTTACATGTTTTCGCTTTTTGACCGTTTTAAGAAATAAATACTGTTAAAAAATAAACATTTATGAAGCCAATTGATAGTTAAAAATTTAAAGACCACTTCGGGCAGACACTAAGCCAAAAGGGAAGAACTTTTCATATGCGCAACGAATTTTTTTAAATTTTTTTAGCTATATTTCTCCAAATTTTTTGTTTTTTATGTTCAAGTTACATTTAATAAAAAAAAAAAAAAAAGTCGAAT
>JAAAKE020163102.1:0-11898 GCA_010014785.2 Anisolabis maritima
AATTTATGATAATAAAATATTTTTTAAAGATTTTTCGATAAAGTTCACAGAATTAATTTTCTACTTTAAAAAAATTTTAATGAAAAATTTTTAAATTTTCTAATTTAACTAGTTTTTTTGAATCCGTTCAGAGAGCGCTAGTGTGCTTAAAATGCGAGGGAGACGAAGGCGAGGACGAACATATACAGCAGCTAATTTTCTAAGAAATTTATTTTTTCGGATTTCTTTTTAGATAAATTTATTTATTAATTATTAAATTTTGTTTGTTAATATAATCTAAATAAAATAAATTTGTTATATTATTTCGTTACGAACTCCCAAAATGTTTTGTTTTGTGTTTAATTACCAAATGGAATATAAAATATTTTATTGTTGATTGTTAGCTAATAATGTGTATTTTTTATTTATTCAAAAATTAGTTTATTTAAGTGAATGATAAAATCGTCTTTGATGGGCACACCGGAGATAGTAAAGGTAAGATTTCTCATGTATTTTAATTAAAATCTCATTTAATTAATAAATTTAAACAAATTAATTTTATTCGGAAACTTTTTCATTTGATTAAATTGGCTGAACTTATAATAAATTAGAGAAGTTTAAGATGTATTACTCATTTTCCCCTGAAAATTGTGGGCCTTCAAATTGAAATTTTAAGAAATCTATATTTTATAGGAGAAATATTTGACATGATATCAAAATATATTTTTTTAAAATCCTAGATATCAAAACTAATGTCACGAGACTCCCTCTAACATGGGTAATAAAGCAAAAACCGAACCAGCCGAGATGATACTCTATTTGTAAATTCAACTATTTATCAAAATGATACCCATATACAAAAGTTTTCTATATATCATTTTGTTTGAAAAATTTTACAGTGCAGGATCTTCTAAATTGGAGACAAGGAGGGAAGGGAACAATTTGAAATCCGAGCTTAGAAGGGTCTCGGGTCAAATTTATATAATTTGAGGGGCAAAAGGTTGGCCTCTATTCCCTCTGAAAAATTATAATGGGACGATTGGTGTCACAAATAAATGTTCGAGGAGAGGAAAGTCTTATTGCATTCTATTTAAAAAAAAAATATTTTTCGGCATCTGAGGCCATTTAGACTCCAACCTTATTTATTTTTATTAATTATTAATTGATAGCCAATATAATTTAAATAAATTTTTGTCACTCAGGACGGAAAGGGAACCACTAATCTTTGGTATGTGAAGCCAGACCTCTAGCTCTGCACCAAGCAAGGATCAGGGCTTTATGGTATTCTTGATGACTAGGTACTTTGCTTTTTTTAAATATTCACCCCGCCCCCCATTAAAGTCTTCCATTTTAAAACTTTACTGCCATCTCTTGACGATTTTTGGAAACTTTAGTTCCATTTGTTCCCAAAAGATTTCTCACATTGATATGAAAGTGACTTTTGAATTTAATTTACTTCAAGTTCAAGAGATCAGGTGATCTGGAATATTCGCCTGGGTGGAAGATGATGAGGGGCCGAAATATTTTTACTTTTTCTTTCCGGTAGATGAAATATTTAGTATACTCAAATAAAGTGATCGCAAAAAAATCGATGTCGAGATTTCACTGGGTCCCAGGGTCTAAAAATATGGGTCTCGCAAATGATGGTCTGTGTGTGTGTGTATTAGCAAAATAAGTCAAAAATGAAAAAAACAGTTAACGCGCATATGTTATTTAAGCTAGAGAGTCACGCCACAGTGACCCATGCGATTCTAGGTGGAAAAAATTATTACATTTAAATAATCAACAGTAAAAGTTTCATTAATATTTTATTGTTAAAAATTAAGAAACAAAAAAATTTATATAGTAAGCTTTCTATTATTGGCTTTCTGAGGTGTCACTTTGGGAGCTTTCTGTCTAATTTTCGGGACTACTACCTACCTGTGATTATTATGTCATTGGTTTTAACATATTTAACACATCTCTTCCCCTATTTTCATATTTTTAGTATATTTCTTAAAATGAAATTTTTTTATCCAAAATGTTTATTGAAAATAATTTCGGAGGAAAATTCAATATATTTTAGTGTATCACAATTCTTCTATACGTTTCTATGCTAAATTTTTATTTAATTTGAAAAATAGAGCTTCTCTAAAACACGATTATAACTATAAAAACCTGAAATCATAAAAAAATGAGCTTTTTGTAAGCTTGTCAGCTTTCGGGGCGAAGAATAGAAATTGGCCTATGTTATTATAACTCATAACCGGCTGGAAAAAGAATTTTGGTTTCTATATCCACTGAAATATTAACATTTATTCAAGTATATATCGACATCGATTTTTTTGAATTTCCAGACAGAATCGCATTTTGGACTACGCTCGCAGGCGTCAGCAAGGTTTTCAATGAAATCGGCCAACTGGCACTAGAACTTATACTTTTGGAATTTTCTTATAAATCATTATTATGATTTTGATTAAATTGGCTGAAAATATACTAAATTAGATAAACTTTGAGATGTATTAATCATTTTCGATTTCAAAATAGTGTGGAACCTTCAATTTTAGATTTGAAGTATTCCTTAGAAAAGATAGGAGAAACGGTTGCCATGATATCAAAATATAAATATTTTATATTCCTATGTTTGATAATATAGTTCCCAATTAAATATTTTTATATTTATAAATATTTCCCTAAATGGGGAATAGAAAAATTGGTGGTATCACTATTTACCTATAAAGAAAAAATCTGGCCTGACTAAACACACATCCCACAATTTTCTCTTAACTAAGGAAAGAAAAGCTGAGTGATATGTTTTCATACCAGATTTTTTACGTCACGCCCCCAGGGAGCCTTGCTCTAATTCATCTCTTATAGCCAATTTAATCAAAATCGTTAGAGTAGAGCATTTTTTCACTCTCTTTTCCCAAAATAATGATTTTGGATCCTTTTGAGGAGGGGGATCTCAAAACATGTGGCTCAATATCGATTATTTTCCATTCAGCAGATATTTATTTATAAACAAGAGAAGGCACGGTAATAATAGATTTATTTTTCCTCGTTTGAAACATCCAAAATGACTACAAAGTTAGGAAGGAAGTCTACTTTAAGGAGTTCTTGACTTGATAATGGGTTCATTGTGGATTCAAAAACGCGAATAGTTCTTGTTATTATACGAGTAATTGTGTCTGTGTTTGCGGGATTTTTTCAAACTATTTTGATTAAATTCCTCTTATTAAAATTATTAGGAAAGACCCTTCGTGGCACATCCATCAATCAGCGGAGCAGCCGAAATCCTCCCCACCATTACAATTCTTTCTTCTTAAACGGTGTAATTTGATAACGTATTTAAAATAAATTAAATTTATTTATATTTAATAATCGAAAAGTTTTAAATACGAAGCCTATCAAATATAGGATCATAATTATAATTTGGTTGGTTTAGCAGTGGTTGTAGTGTCCCTCTCCTCCTTTGCTCCCCTCCCCCCATAATTTTAGCAATATTTCACATTCAATACCTACCTCAAAAATGTAGGGGTCCTATGAGCGTGGCTTTCTACTTACTTTCCTTATCACCTGAAATTATAGCTTGAACTTTAAAAAAAAAAAAAACTTTTCTATTTTTTGGCTATTAATGAACAAAGTAAAATTGAGGAACCAATAATTTAGAGATTCTGCTGACGAATTTGTTTATGTTAAATTTTTGGTAGATGCAGCACAAATGGTTCCTGTCCAAACTAATCTATAATTCTTATATAAACATAGAGAAGAAGAAGAAGGCAATCAATTATAGATTTATTTTGCGTTTTTTTCTTTTCAATTTGCTCATCCTTAGAGCCAGACTGAATGAGTAATTATAAATAACATAAATAATAAAGAATATAATAATCTAATTTCTCATAACTGGTTTCTTGACAATATCATAGTATTCAAATGAAAATGAGCAGAACATTAACTTTTACGCCTTTGTGAATTTTTGACCTCAGAACGCATTATAAATTTTTTTTTAAATCTAAGAATATAATTATATTTTTTGTTAATATTTTTTTGCAAAATCATCAACCTTAAATATTCTTCTGATGTCTTAATTATTTCACGTAAAACAAACAATATGCAATATGCAGACTCAGGAAACATGGAGATAATTATTTTAAAAAATCTAGAAAGGGCACGTGTAGAGAAAATTGGATTGAGCGGATCTTTTTAAAATTTTATAGGGCAATATGTTCGTGGAATTGCCCACCACTCACTAACTGGAAATGCCCCTCTATTTATTTGAATATTAAGATTTTTCCAGGTTTTTAGTCTCTACCATCCAGAATACGTTTTAAGTGACTTTTGGAACCTCAAATATTTCAACCTGTCATTTTTCAAACATTTAGTTGTTAAAGAACTCACAAACAATTTTCCTATCTTAAGGAATGTCTACATATTGTAAGTTTTTAACATTGATTATGTCTGTTTAGTTAATGCTCTTTTTTGTTCAGATGTCAGGACAACCTCAATTTCTTTATTTTATATTTTTTAAAGGTCAATTCGAATGTTATTTTCGATTTTGAGATTTCATAATAAAACTTTTTCTAAGAATAAACTAAAGACCTTAAAGATTAATTTTATATTCTAAAGTGTAATGTTATGAAATGTTCACCCTATTTCAGCTTCGTAATTTCTCAATTTAATCAACTTTTGGTACAGATGTTTCCTGCAACCTCTCAAGGAGGTATACTTTTAGTTTCCGGTTGCCACATTTTTTTGTTGGTTTATTCTCACTCAATAATGGGGCACCCAATATGCATAGACATCCAAAAGACAGCAAAAATGTAATCCTCCATAAATTGGGTCGTTTTTTCCTTGAGATCGGCATAGAAAATCGGATTTAAACATAGGAAAAGAAATACCAGTCCCTGTTCATTTCTCACTAGTAGTGTTGCACATTAGTCAACATATGTATTAGTTGAGTGTCAATGTTTTCTTATTCATGGCCAAGGCCATAATCTCGCGCAATTTTCTTTCATTTTACAATGTTAGTGGCCTTGTCGGAAACAAAAAATATTACCTTATATTAGATATTTGCTTTATTTGTATCAATGATATGCAAGAGAGAATACATTACTTCTGTCCTTTTGGGAGTTAAAGGCTCCCATCTCCAAAAATGATTAAAAAAAGTTTTTAAGATGCTTTCATAAAATATGAATATTTATGGAATTTTAAAAACGACTAGAAATGGGCACCCCTGCATTGGAGTATTTTTTCAAGCTTTTCTAAAAATATTAATGCTAAAATAAAACTTTTGGGTTGATTTTTCCGGTAATTTGATAACCATTCTTAAAGAGAATATTTTAAAGAAAGTAATATAGTTTATAGATTTTTTGATATCATGTAGCAAATTTTTCACAAAATTACCTTAATCTTAATTAATTCTTTTTTTGCAGATATGTTGTTATACTCGTACCAATCTGCCGGTCTCTTCGATCCGTCAAAGGTGAGAATTATAAAAAATTTTTTAATAATATGTACAGTATAATTTAAATCTGGAATAGAGTGATGATGTTTGAGATAAATGAAAATTTTTTATGGAGATAATTATTAGACCTTTGATCAGTGTCATTTTAGTCCCTTTGAATCTCTTCATCCCCCAAAGAAAATTTATTTTATCATAGACTCAATTTGCTCTAAAAACTTATGATTATACCCGACATAATCCTTTTTGGCTATCCCAGATTTAAATTAAACATAGAAAAAGTCCTGAAGAAGAAGGTATTGGTTCACAAACGTCGACTAGTTTTAATAAAGGTCTGATAACGATCTCACTAAAAAATTGTTTCATTTACAGTATGTCCTTTTAATTCTTGTTTTAATGTAAGGGGTGACAGAGATGTTTCGAGAAGGGAGAGCCCCCTCCAAGGTCTATTTTAAAATACTTTTAGGCCACATTTGAAAATGTATATGGATTTTTTTCCCTCCAATAAATATGAAATCTAAGTTTAGTTTAATTTTTTTTAAAGCTTGATAATTATTTCCTAAGCAATGGGAACAATTTTCTCCAAAATATTAATCTCACGATGTTAAATTATTTACCTTAAACTAGTAAATAGAAAAAGTAAGACACCCGTGAAGTGAATATCTCAAACTTAAAAAAGATGCTTAGTTTATTCTATCCCCCCCTCAAAAGTAATTGAATAAACTGTAACTTTTGTTTCGTCTTAATGGACAATTAGAAGCCCTCTATGGGATTCAAAATAATTTTACTTACTATTACATTTATTATTTTCGAATTTCATGTTAGTCTACTAATTAGCCACTAAGATGAAGCAAAAGACATAGGTTGTCCAATTACTTTTGAGGTCAAAACACCTGCGGGAGAATGTGGGTTGACTCCAATGAGTTCTTCATTTTTCTATTTACAAGTTTACAGTAAATAACTTAAAATTGCGAAAATAATTATTTTCATCAATTAGTATTTTTTTTTTCGTAATAATATGAATAAGTTTTTCTCCTTCTAATCAAAAGAATTAACCACTACTCGAGAGAAAAAAAGTAACTGAAATGTCATTTACAGATTTTTAGATGCTACTTATTTTATTTCACCTAATAAAGTGTATAATGTTTGCACCGAGTTGTTATATCATAGATAATTTCTGCATTAAGTAAATTTGGCAACACTGATTCAGAAAATATATTTATCTCATTTTCTAGATAACTTGACTTCTTGACTTTTTCCTGTGGCTAGGGATATCTATTTACTTATACTCTCATAGTTGTGTTGGTTTTAGATTAGTTGATTCTATTTTTTTTTTAATGTTTAAAAAGTATTTAGTAGTTGGAAGATTTGTTGAAAAGAGTACTCACCAAGCTACAGAAAAAATTTAAAATGATCTAGACCGGAGCTAGCTTTCGAACGGTCAGGATTTTTATGTAATTTTATCAGTTATTTTCTTTTTTGGAATTTTCTTCCCTCGATACTGATTCTCGTTAAAAATGTGAATATAAGAATGATTTCCATTTTCACTGATGGGTATGATTTATTTACACAATTTTTTCAATCTATTGTTAATTTTATTTAATTCTTTATTTTGAAAAAAAAAAAAAGATATTAGTTCCGCCGAGCATAATAGTCAATATCATGAAAAGCATTAAACAAAATGAACCATAAAAAAAGAAGATAAAATCACAAAACTTGATGAGAAAAAATAAATAGGCCATTAATTTAATTTTTTCTACTTAACTCATAATACTTCCTATATTATTTGACAATTCATACCTGATACGCCTTAGTTCATTGGGATATGCGAAACAAAATATAGAGACCCCCTTTTTCATTTATTAAACCATTACTATAATGAATCAGATTATATGCTTACCGTTGGTGATGAAAATCAAACAAGATTTAATAAAATATACAATCAGTATCACAACAAATTGAATAAACGCTCTCTTTTGTTTTGATTTCAATAAAATCAAATTTAATATTATATATGGATTTTCTATTGCATCTCTTGAGACGAAACAAAAGTGGGAGTTCAATTTACTTTAATTTTTTTTTATTTGGTCTAAAGGACCAATGGATATATGCACCCAGTAAGTGCAGAGTAAGAAAGAGCTAAAACTTTAAATGGTTTTGTTGAGGTTGGATTTGAAAGAGCACTAGCAGGGAGGTTATTCCAGTCACAGGAGGTCATGGGGACAAAGGAAAACTGGCTTTCTGAATTTTTTAACAAAACCGCAATTGGGCAATTAGTATTTTTCTTGCGCAAAAATGTTTTTTTTTTACTTATTTGAAACTTTTTCTCGTCTATTTATATTTGTACATTGGGAGTTCGGATCCCCCTGAGAGTCCGATGACAATTTATTTCAATCATTTGGATAATAATTGATATAGATAAATATACCGTATATGTGCGTTCAAAGTCTATATGGCTTCAGATACCGAAAGACAAAAAAATCATGTGGACATCATAAATTTAATGTTCTTTCTACGCTTTCCGGGCGATCCCCTTCCCCCTCCCCCTCCTTTGCCAACCTGTATTGAGAAAGGTTAGAGGTGTCTAAACCTTAAAATTTCTAAAATAGAGAGTAGTTATGAAAAAATTAAATATTTCATTTATTTCTTTTATTTAAAAGCTCATTTATGTGTAGTGACTTTTGGCCAATTATAATACTTTTTTTTTTTTGTATTTATAAAATCTATCTTTCTTATTTTGATTTCAATAATTAGTTTTTTTTCTCGAATTTTTTGTCTTTTTTCATACCTTTGAGCACAGGTTTTTATATTTCACACCCCCTTAGTGGGTGGAAGCCTAGACCGCAGGTGGGGAGCCATTGCCTTAAATTCATCCTAAATAGATATTTTGAAAAAAATATTTAAAAACTAGTTTAGGTCCAAAAGAACAAATCTTAGACAGATGATATTTTTTCATTTGTTATTATTTGAGATTTTTTTTTTTTTTTTCTAAAAATTTAAAAGGAAAATAGGAGATGGGAATATATAAAAATTTTGAATTTATTTCGACAATTTATTTTAATACACCAACTATTTGAATATAATAATACATGAATCGGCGGGCTTTGCCCAATATACTGATATGCTAGCTGTTTATAATAAGAGTTTTCTTCATTTTTTTTTTATAATTAATATTTATATAATAAAATTTGCAATATGAGTGTCTGTATTTTGTCATAAAATAATAAAAACATGAATAATAACTATTGAATCTCTATTGTTAAAATGCTCTATGGAGGTTTTCAGATGAGGTAGCGCCGGGAGGTTTGTAAATATATATCATATGCGACCTGATTGCGTTGATATTGAGGTACCATGAGGTATACAAAAGTTAGCATTTATAATATAAGAATTATTATCTTCTTCATTTATTTAATTATTGGTATGGGCGATTGGTGCCCATTTTGAGTTGTACTGTTTCAAAAGGCATCTGTAGTTTTTGTTTTTTTTTTTATTTTTTTAATTTTTTTTTATTTTTTATATTTATTTATATATATATATATATATTTTTTTAAATTTTTTTTACAATATATTTTTTCAATTTTTTTTTAAACCGAGCGTCTTTGCCTGGCTTAAGTTCAGGCCATTTACATAACTTTTGTAAGAATATGCCATATGTGTGTGTTCCTTTTTTGTATGTGTATGTATGTGTTTATGTGTGTATGTGTGTCTTTGTGTGTATATATGTAATAATATGTTGATTGTGAACAAAAGTTTGAAACGCGACAACAATTACAACAACAACAAGTAACATTAGAAATAAGTCTTATCCTTTGAATTTTTCAAAATCTCACTCGGACATTAAAATTTGTTGTTGCGTTTCAATAAGATAGATATATATATATATTTTTTTATAATAGTTTTTTTAAGACAGTGCTTTCCATAATAATACAACAAGAGTATAATAAGATAATAATAATAAAAATTAAAAATAATAATATAATATTAAAAATAGTAATAATAATAAATAAAAAACTTAAATGTAACAAATAGAAATAAATTAAAACAACGCCCTTTTGATGATCATCAGAAAAAGTTTAGGTAAGCTATATATCATTTATAATAATAAAAAAGAATTCCGGGGTGTTGTTTTAATGAACATAGACATTGATATTGGTAAAGGTCTGCGTGTGGTTGGCTATAGAAAGCCCTGTCTTAACTCATGTCGGTGTTGAGACGAGATGAGGGGGAGGCAGCTGAGAATCAAGCAAGGAGGAAACTTAAAACTAAGCGCAAAGCTTTTCAAGCTTGATTTCGAGCCAACGGATCGGATGGGGGAGGGGTTTTTTGATATGTATTTACAGTACTGATAGGGCGAAATTAATGGAACCCATTTTGAAAAAAAGGGGTCGACCCTAAAAATTTGGCCGATTAATCCGTTGACTAATCGGCTCCATCGTTCAGTTCCAGTAACAATTGAGCTGATGATCGAATGGCCGAACATATTAGTCCATAACTCTTTTAATTTTTTTTTTTTTAATATATAATATATATAATAATAATAATTTTTTTCGTTCTTCATTTCTTCTTCACCTTAAATCTAGGTTTGACACAAAGAAATTGTTAAATATATATATTTTTTATATACATGTAAATATAATATGCCAAAAAATTTTGTCCCTAAATATACCCTCTGATTGTAGGCCTGTTTTTTTTGTTTGTTTGTGTGTTACATGGATGATTCTGGTGTTTATAAGTCTTTCTAAAAATTGGTCTTTATGCCAATTTATTAGAATCTCTTGTGATGATAGAGGAAAATATCGGCAAGATTTTGATTAGAAAATTTCGAATTATCGACTAGAATAAAAAGCACCATTAGAAAATATCGAAAAGTATGTGTATATATATATAATTTATATATTTATATTTATATGTGTATATATATGTGGAAAATGAATTAACAAATGAAAATTGTTGATTCTATCATGTGACAAAGAGATCCTTTTTGTTATTGAATCCGCACTTGTTGTGTGTTTTTATGTTTATGTGTGTGAGTGTGTGTGTGTGTATGTCTATGTCAGAGAGTGAAAAAGGGGGGAGATCAAATTTATTGATATGAGCCGCCACTCATCGGGGGCAAACATTTTTTTCCATTTATCTATTATTTAAATTTTTTAAACAAACAGAGAACAAACACATTGAAAACATTGATAAGTTAGAAGAGAAGGGATTTTGAGAGGGGACATCGAGACTGCGATTACGATGCGTCTTCAGATTTGGTCCCTTTGAGTTCCATCGAAGACAGACAACCATCGAACAAACAACAAAGAACAACGGAGTGGGAATATGTATACAGAGTGTCAGAGTCATTTTTAGAATGGGAATTTTTTATTTTTTATTTTTTTTTGTGATTATTTTATATCTAAGAAACAAAAAAATACAGCTGCTGTGATAGAAAAGAAATGCCTGAAATTAAATTCTTTAAGTTCTTTATTATTATTTAATACTTTTTTTGTTTCTTAAATGCAGAGCAAATTTTCTTTGGTTACCATATCACAAAAATAATTTTATCAATATTCTCATTTTTTTTATTATTATTATTTTATTTATAAATAACTCCAATTTTCACACCTTTATCTTAAAATTAATCTATAAAAATCTACATAATTTAATAATAATTTTTCTTCCAAGTTGGAATGTTTTTTTTTTTTTTTTAAATTTAAACTTACTAGAGCTAATTGAGTAAAAAATTAAAAAAAAAAAAACAAAAAAAAAAAACGAATAATTAAATAATTATTTTTATCTCACAGCACGCTTGAATATCCTCGCGAGCCAATCACATTGAAGAGAATACGTCACACATTGACCAACGCACGATCACAAGTTTAATCAAAAATGTTTAGAGATATGCAAAAAAGTTAGATATTTTTTTTCCCAAAAAAATCCTTATTCACTAAAGGATCCGAAAAGAGGAGGTGTAAAAGGGAAAAAGGGAGGGAAAAGGGAGGGGAAAGGTTCATTACTACTTAAGTGAATGATAACAGAAAAATATATATGTTTATGTATATATATATATTATATATTATATATATATATTTAATATAGAGCTATCTTGATGCAAAAATAGCTATACATATTTTTAATCGTGTGCCATTTAGATAGAGGCCAGGCACAGACATTCAACTATCAAATATCTAAAGTCTTGACGGACTTTGGCACCAATTAGAGAATTGTTTTTCATCATGGTTTTTATACTAAGCCTAGATCTTCTCAATGTAAATAATAGATATCCAAGTGGCGTAGCGAGAAACTCACCAGCTAATTTTGCCTCTGATGCCGAGGCCAGGCGCCAAGACCCCCAATGCCTTGCCCCATAAGAACCTTTCTTTTTTTTTTATAAAAATTTTGTACTTTTCTTGCGCCCTGTGGGCCACCTAGCTTAGGCAGCCCATCATTTGCTACGGCACTTCTAAGTGGCCTTTCCAAAATTTCATCTCCAC
>JAAAKE020163124.1:0-11023 GCA_010014785.2 Anisolabis maritima
TGTTGTTTGTTCAATGACTTGATGTATATTAAATATGTTTAACAGATGTCATACCAACCAAACAAAAAAAAATTAAGACTCGTTCACAACAAATGTTCCCTATCGACACATTTATATCTTAATGCTCACTTCATACCGGTTTACCTGGTACATCAACTTTTGAATCATATTCCCAAACCGGAAGTCTTTTCTCCTTAATAATTTATTAAATTTATAGAAATAATTTTTCAAGTAAAGTTGCCATATTACTTTACAATTTTTTACCCTATATAATTTATAGGTGGAGATATAATATATAATATTAAAAAGAAGGAATGAAGAAATGTATTTGACGACAGGATTATTAAAATTTATTATCTGGTGTCAATTATTTTTTTTATGTAAGTATAATGTAAGTTTATTGCGGACAAACTTCGCTTTTGAAGGAATGATGAATTTCAATTCGGCAGAACATCGATCAATCCGGTAAAAAAGTGTCAATATAGAGACATTTCTTCTGTGTCGAGTGGCAGTAAGAGAATTATCTCCGATTGGTTTCATGGCTCGTCTTTGAATCGCGTCAAGGGAAGAGAGAGCATGCTGAGAAGCCCCTCTCCATACTCAAGCCAGGGTTAGAAGTTAGTGAGGGCAGAAATACAGCTTGAATTTGAAGAGAAAACTACGCTTCCTAGCAGCAGATCTGGTGAACTATGGTCTTTCCAGGAAAGATCCGAAGAAATCTTTATTATTATTGTGACTGTAAATGACGGATAGGTATGTCGGATTTTTCAGTCTGGAAATTAGGAAACATTGTTTTCTTAAAGTTAAAGTTGACGTGGTTACGGGATCCCTATTTCTCCAAGGGGCCGCGGTCATGATTAATAGAAGACACAAACAATATCCTGGCAACTGAGCGTAGAGGAAACTCCCTCGATCTATTTCAGTGTAGAGTACTGTCGTCAACAAAACAGTGAATAAATTACAATTAATATAAAATTTTATGAAGAATGTGAAGGAAAAACCTGACGTCAAATAAATTTCTTCACTTCACCTTTATAAATAACAAGTGGCATAGGTAATTAGGCTTCAGAATAGATAAATAAATTTAAAAAACCTGA
Organism: Anisolabis maritima; assembly: GCA_010014785.2. Lineage (NCBI taxonomy): Eukaryota > Metazoa > Arthropoda > Insecta > Dermaptera > Anisolabididae > Anisolabis > Anisolabis maritima. Next base: position 1,098 of record JAAAKE020163124.1, read on the forward strand.
AGTCAAATATATTCTTCCACTTTCTTCATTGAATTGAGAGATCAAATTTTTTTTAATTTTATTTTTATCTTTATTATTTATTTGTTTTTTTTATTTTGTTTGTTTATTCAGATGAACTAAAGAATAGATCTAGAAAAGTAAATAAATTTGTTAAAAAAAAAAAAAAAACCTAACATCAATAATCAATCAATAATGTAAAATTTTTATCTTTTAACATTCAATATATACTCGCAGTTTTTTTTTTTTTGTTTTTTATTTTATTTAAATGAAAATTAATTATAAAAAACAAGAACAACTTTTAGGAATAGTATTTGATACGTTGATAAACGATGATAAGAGATAAGATTAAAGAAATAAATAGAGGACGACATTTTTGGGTGGCCTTGAAACACCTGTAGATCATATATACACCAACTGACTGACCAAATCTTTATTTTTCTTCGTGGCAAGGAAGTTAGTTTATTATTTATCCTATAATAACTTTTAGATATCGTGTGAGAAAAGCAATCTTGTTGATCGGAATTAGATTATGCAAATTAGGCCGAAACATAATAAATAAATCAACACTTGCTATATCTTAATTCTTTTTTTTTTTTTTTTTTTTATAGTTAGTGAAAGATTTCTAAATTAAATAAATATTGAGAATATATTTATTTTTATAAAATCTTTTTTTAATATTATATATTCAGGGGGGGGGGGGGTATAAATATTGAAAATGTGTAATAACAAAAAAAAAAAAAAAAAAGGATTTAATTAAATAAAATTTCGAGCAGGCAAATAATAAAGAAATAATTAATTTTACGAATGTGTTAAATATAAATAATAATACAGTGGGCTCTCTACATACGAACTTCTCTAGATACAAAATCTTTCTTTTTCCAAACCACATATTGGCCCCTTCATTCGAAATTATTAGATGTGAACCTTTACAATATTTTTAACAATTTCAATTTTTGATTAAAACCATTTCAGTAACAATTTTTTGATAAATTAAAAAACGTCATAATACTTACTGCTTTTTTTTTAATTTAAATTTATTGTCGTCGTAAAAATTAGCCTCAGAAAAAATATAATTGAAAATGTTAGCTATTAGATATCCTGCATTTTGGCTGCCTTCCTTCCCTTCCTCTCTAAGGAAAAATTATGGTATTGAGAAATTACGTTAGTTTTTTTAAGCCTTTAACTTAAGATTCCATTAGCTCCTGACTTCTGGAGTAGTAGTCACAAGGTTGCAGAAATTAGCCCGTGTTTAGTTGTTGGAAATTATGCAACTAAAATGACCAACTCACTACTCCAGAGCTGACCACGCATGCGCAGTTGTTTTGTAATTTATAGGGAGATATAACTGCGCATGCATAAACTTTTATTCTGGAGCAATTAATCCATTATATGATTTGTCTACCTTACGAAAAACAAAAGCGAACGAATAATTTATGCTTCCCATGGTTTCCGCAGAAAATTGTCTAATAAAACCTATGATTTATTAAAGCCTCAAATGCCGAAGGGGGAAAACATTAGTTTTTATTTTCTTCAAATTACAAATCGTCTTTATTCTTTTTTATTTCCTTTTGCACTTTCCGTTAAGTGAATCCCCTTTTCTTTCTTCTTCTTCTTCTTCTTCTTCTTGGAAATTTTATTTTTGTTGTTGATTTTCCACTGGCTTAGATGATCGTCTCCCGGGTTAACATTTATTGTGCTAAAAGACAAGCGTGCAAAGCCCAGGGCGCAGGGCAGATTAGCCCAAAACATATGGGGGCGATGGGCGCAGGGGGGCCAACGCAACGTAACGCCATCCATTTTTCACAGGGCAGCCAACCGACGAGAAGAGAGTAAACAAAATGAATCTAGCTCGAAACTTCTCATCCTGTAGATTTATTCCAAGGTGTGTTTCATAATAAATTTTAGCTTGCAAGCAAGAACGACAGTCCAAGGGGTGGGGGAAACGCTTTAAAGAATGGAATGGTGATTGTCATCATGCCAAAAAATCTCCCACTTATTTATCTTATTATTATTATTATCCAGCTAGAAAAATTAAATGTACACCCGTGCAATTATACTACATATTATATTATTATTTTATTTATGTATTTTTTTTTTCTCAGTACTGAGTCACGTCTAAAATGTTAAATTATTGCTTTAATATTTCTTCATGTTTGGATTTTTTTTCAACAACATTTGCTTAATTATACGGAAAATAAATAACCGACATTAGAATTATTTATTTCTTGTTAAAATAATACTAATTGAATTTATATGAAGTTACCCTTAAAAAAAAAAAAGTTCAAAATGGCTAACAATTAATTTTAATTTTTTTATATTTCTTTTACTTATCAAGATTAATCGATGAATGTTTGTTCACTATTTGATTTGAGAAAATAGAAATTATATTAATCATCTTTGTTTTCATGGGCTTGAAGAGACATTTTATTATTAGACAAGTGAAACCAAAAGAATAATTATACCATGGAAAATAAGTACACATTTGTTTTCAAAAAAATTTTTCCATATATAAGTCGAAATTAATTTTTTTATATCATTACAAGCTTCTTTCCATCTCTATAGATGAGATGCTCCGGAAAATTCTCTAAATATAAATTATTTTAAATAATGGCCGTCACTCACTTTCATTTAGCTAACCTCAATATTATATATACTCAGACTAAAAAGACTAAAATAGTTATCATTTCGCATCTTAAGTGCATAAATATTGTAAAAAGATATTTCTGAAAATATAAATGCATCTTATAACATTAAAAAATAAAAAGTATTGAATCCAGAAATGTAGCGTCTTCATACCAAGGGTTCGCAATGCGGAAGGCCCCTAGATTATGGCGGTCTGGCTTTGGACAAGAAAAATTAGAAAAATCACATAATATCAACAATACAGTTTAAATACTCCTTGCAGAAACAAATTTGTAAATAACTATTGGAGGGGGCGCTTATGTTCGGTTTTGAATCGGCGATTTCCGGAAATTACCCCCTAATTTCAAATTTCTACATAATATTCAATGCACATTTTAACTACTCTTATTTATTATTTACTTGATAATAAAAATCAATCATTGTACCATCGTGTTCTGCATTTGATTGTAATTTTAGAGACGGGCGTAAAAAGAAGAAAACGTAAATGAAAAAGAAAAAAGAATTTGAACAAAGGATCATTCATTTTCTACAATTTATTTAGGTGATTTTGTGATTATTACTACTAATTACGGCCATAATTCACATTAGTAGCATTATATTATGTTTGCAATATTTACAAATATAAAAAAGATATGTATGATTTTCATCTTAATCGAAAATTTTTTCCCGCCAATTACTAGTTCGTATTCTTCTGTATTATCTCCTTCTTCTTTTGGTACGTGTTAAAGTTATGTGAATTTCCTGTTGTTGACTTATTATATGTATATTGTAAAAATAAAAATTTTGATGTTTTCATCCTTACTTGGAAGAGCCCGATATTTCTAGCTACGCCCCTGAATGAATTCTTTTCTCTTAAACAAAGTGTCAAAAACTTTCTCGATTTTTTTATAAATTATTATAAGGTATTTGAAAAAATAAAATCCGCTAGAGACAGGATAAAATATAAAAGGATTTTACAATAAGTGAAGAATAAAAAAACTTTGTGCCTTAGGGGCGGAAGGCAAGTCGCGTGACTGGTTTGCCATGAAAATTATATATAATTTCAGATCAAGTGTTATATAAATTTTCAATACATTGTTTGTGACGGTATTTTGCTTATAAATGAATAAATTACAATTCATATAATAAAATATCAAAAAAAAAATATATATATTTATATATTATTTTTATATAGGAATGTTTTTAAAATATTTTATTAATTAAAATAATACAGTCAGTGCATTTATTATGATAAAAAATATTCGGATATTAATAAATAAAATATATTATGGAACAATTTGTAGATTAAAATGTTACATCCGGTTAAATGATTTTAATCAAAGCCAACTCGAACTTTCAAATGTTATTCAATGGCTTAAATTTTTCAAACATCGTGAATATTGAACGATTTGCGTCATACATTTTAGATAAAGAAATATTTTCTGCTTGTTTGATTATGTTGGCATTTAATATACTAAGAGCAATTTTGATTATCTATGTAAATTTATTTATTTATTTTTTCTTCATATATTACTTATTTATCTATAGTTTTCTATTGTTTTTTTTATTTGAAGAGTGAGACAGAGGGAGGGGAGTGCGAGATTTTTGTTGAATCTACTCTTAAATTCCTAAATGAATCCGTTGAAATTTAAAAAAAAAATTTTAATATACTTAATTTGAAATCATTGAACTATATTCCCGACCCCGCTTTATAAAAAAGATGCCTTTTTTTTAAATTATTAAAGTCACAACCCCTAAAGGAAGTAATAAATACATATATACAAAAAATTATGTGGAAGTAGAAAATATAGTTGTTTTACAAGTTCATTAGATATTGTATAAAAAGACGCCATTGTTCTTGTAGTGTCTAATAAAATTTAATAATTTGTAGAATAATAGTTTTTTTCTTGGGATCCTTGGACAAATAATCTCATTTCATCTTTATTTAAATTAATTGGTAGTTAATATAATTTAAATAAATTTTAGGTCAGCAGCGATCTACTGACCTTAGATCATGAAACAACTAAGGGACTAATAACAAAGAGTTTTTTTAGTGGAATCAAAATATAAAATTTGTCACAGATAGTCCCATTTATAAAAATTATAGACGTACAAAGTGTAACTTCCCCTTTCCCAATTTCAATGAATATTTCAAAACAAATTAAAAGAAAAATAAATGAAGGATGGAGGAAAAAAATAAGAAGGCCCACTTCAAAAATTCGAGAAAAGAAAAACTACCCAAAAAGAATTATCTTCAGGAAAAATTAAGTAAAAAAATGTCAAATAAGAAATCTTAGATTAACTTTTTGTGGGAACGTAAGGAGTGTACACCCTCAAGTTATACAACTTCAAAATTTACGATTATCTTTACTAATTAAAATGTAGAAGAGACCACCGGTTGTAATTATGATAATGTCTCATCTAAAAATTCATTCATTCATTATCATTCAGATGTGTGTAGGGCTATAACATGACAAGATATCCTAATTATTTTCCAGTGAAAAACGGTAACATTTCCTCTCTTGTTTTAAATTTGTTTGACAGATCATAATTTCTTTTATAGATAATTCATTTATAATTTAATAGCTTTTGATAAAAAATAAAAACTATCACTTATCATTTTAATAAATTTTATTAATTGATGCCTTTTATTATTATGTCACTAATTTAAAATTTTGCTTCCTGCTTTATCAACTATATTATTGCCATAATATTTGCAATTAAAATCAATAAGTAGGTTTTCTATATTATGATCCGAAAATGTTTGCCATGACGGAATTCTGATTGGCTATTGGGTAACGCGTCATGATGACGTGATGCAATCACAAGTAAAGTTGATATTTATTTTGTCAAATAAATGAAAATTCTCAAAATAGAGAGACGTTGTGGCCATCTGAATGAATTGGGGAATTGGATATATAATTATATGTAGATATACTATCCTCTCAAATGTAAATGGACAATCTTTAATTATGTCTTAATAGATAATTAAAAGACCTATATGAAATACGAAAATAATCAATTTAATAATAGACAAAACATTATAGAGTTTGATGATTTTGGATTTTTTAGTCTCTTCGACATCTGAGGCCATATAGACTTTTAAATGATACCAAAAATATTTATTAACGATACGTATTATCCAGGCATATATATTTATATTAAATGGAATCCTGCCCATATCCCTTGGCTTTTATAAGGCCATGAATTTAATATCCCACCGGCCACGGGGATGTTTTTGAAATAGTACATCTGAATAATAATATAATAATGGTTTGAAGATGGATAAATTAACGGCTCTAATTTGGGAATTTTATTTGGTGAAAAATCCTACTTGGCTGCACCCTTACAACCCAACAATAATTATCTAATGTCTTTTTGGTCTACGTTGCCGAAAGGCAAAAAAAATGTTTATATGTTTGGGGGTAAATATCAAAGTCGAATAGTAGAAAGTTCAGAGTTCAACTTAAACAAAGTTCAAGGATTTAAACAAAACAAAAAAAAAAAAAAAAAAAAAAAAACAATAATCAAACTAAGTTCATTAAAATTCTTTATAATATATCTCAGATATCAAAATATAAAAAATAATGCCATATCAACGATTCCTAAAACACTTTATTTATTTATTTATTTATAGTTAATACATAAAGTCAAGAGCCAGTACTAATCAACAAAAGAAACAAACAAACAAGAAAAAATAAATATATTGAAAACCCCGGGATGCTGCTTGGTTTTTTTAATATCTTTTTGTTTTTCAATTATTTTTAATTATATATTTTATTTAAATATAAAGAGTGCTATAATGTATATTTAAATAAGTATATATATTTTGTAATACCTGTTTTGTAAAAAAAAAAACGGCTTACCATTTATATTTGTGACTATAAGAATTATTCGTGCATTTATTAAAAGTAGGCAACGAAGTTGTAATACTTTCCCGGATTTTTGAATCTCCTCTGGGAATACAACCCTATCGAGTTTGCAAGTCGTTTCAAGTTGAATTTTAGGGTATGCTCTACGCTATAAATATTTTTTTTTAATAATAGAATTAAAAATTAAGAAAAAAAAAAAAAATGAAAATAAAGGTCTTTCAACTTCTTTAAATTCCTCCTTTTTTATTTATTTATTTTTATTTCATTATACTATTTTTGGCAGCTAACGCTATTTAGAATAAAAGATAATTTTTTTTTTCGAAAAATCTCGAAACACTACACGCATCTTTTGCAAATGAGTAATTCCCAGCGTATTCTTTACTATAGGAAATGTTCTTTAATTAATTGGAACAAACTTGAATAGTCAGTCATACGAAGCTTAGGTTTATTTATTTTTAGCTTTATATTTATACCACTCATTACACAAATTATTTACTTTAGTTAAATAAATAGGTGAATTATTATCTACTATTATTTACACATGTTCTGAGTTTAAAAATATCAGAGATTTTTTTTTAATAAATAAAAATAATATGATTGGCGATAAAGATTATTATTAAATATTATTAACATTTCAAATATTTCAATTTACATTCCATAATATATCTACTATTTATTTTAAAAACCCATTTGGAATTATTATTATAATTTTTGATAGAAAATAAGGTTAATAATTGAACTTTCTAACTCCAATCCGATAAAAAAAAAAACAATTATATTTATTGAATTAAAATCGTGTGACGTCAAGGAAGCCCGCGCACAAAGCGCTTAAATATTTAAATAAATAAAATAAAATTTATATTTATTAAGATTAAAAAATATTAAAATGTTACATCATTAGCCTTAAGTTGATAGTTAAAATCTTATTGGGGGAGCAGAGTCTCACTTTTTATGTTTAAAGAAGAAAGATAATTTTAAGATTCTATTTTATTTGTAAATGATTCTTTGACTGTTATGAAGAAAGAAAACTAATAGTCGTTATTAAATTGATTCTTCTAGTTACTACATTATTCATATTATGACACAAGAAATTTTCCAAAATAACTTCTAGGTGAAAGTAGGTTAAAGGAGACATTCTTAGAAAAATCGTTGTATTTAAAAAAATGAGCATATGACGACTATTTTACTAGAATGTTCAAGAGCATCTGTCCTTTTTTTTTTCCAAATACTCCGATTGGGCCTATTATCCTTAAATGTGAAATAATAGAGCCCACTCTGTACAAAAAACATATACCAATATTTATAGGGAAATATTGGGAATATAATAGACAAGATAAGTAGAAATTTTAAATAAAATATTTCCTCATCTTCTACACAAAAAAAAAAACAATGAGCCTTAAAAGTGGCGGGACAAAAATAATTGTGGAAAAAAAAAGATTAATCATTAAAATTCTTGCTGAAGTTTAGATAAAGGCTTAATTTAAATTTTATCTTCTATAAAAATTAACATAAATATCACCCCCTCCCCCTCCCAAATTTACTACAAAAAAAGCCAAATAAAGCCCTACATATGTGAAACATTATTAAGTTTTTTATTCACTTGCATTTTTATTTGACCTATTTTTTATATAGAAACACTCCAATTAACTCCCCTTTGCGTTTACCGCCCCGAGCGGTTATCCGGTCAGAGAGGTCATCTCCCCTAAACTGGCAGTGATTACAAATGGTACAAATAAACATAACCATTCGTGGTGGATCTCATTACCCAACATGTCTCATTTATATATTGAATGGAAAAATCTCAAAGGACCCATCTCAGAAATTATACCTCTCTGCCCGATTGGATACAGAATGTACTATCCCCCACAAAGGTAAATGGACAACTATATCTTTTGTTTCTTCCTAATGGATAATTAGGAGAGTTCAAAATCATCAAATTTCATAATGTTTTATCTATTATTAAATTTATTATTTTCTGATTTCATGTAGGTCTTTTAATTGTCCATTAAAACAAAATAAAACGTGCAGTTCTCCAATTACCTTTGTGGGGGATAGTGTTATAGTCTTATATTATACCCCATTAAATAAATAAATGTTCATTTTATTTAACACTCCAAATGACCCCTTTACCGCTTGACTACCGCCAACGTCAATGATCAGTAACAACACATGACTTAGGCATCCTTATATAAGATCAAAAACAGAGTCCAAATAATGGCAAAATCAGTTTACGCTCCTATATGTGCAATGTTTCGGGTGAACATAATTATCCCTTCAATAATTAAAAAAAAAAAAAAAACAAGCAAACGGCAAAAATTAACCAAATTAATTGGCAGAAGTTTTACTCCTTCGGTATATTGGATTGGATATGAGAAATTAATAATTAATAATTACCTACCACACAATAGACACCATAAATTTCTATTGTAACAAGATAATGGATCATCTTTCATCTGTTATAAACCTATTTACTACAATTAATAAAATAAAACTAAGTCCTAGTTAGGAATGAGTAACAAAAATACTTTTAATTAAATTTATCTATATTTTTGGGATTTTTATTTGGATGGATAAAATTTCGTCATTTTTTTTATCATCACTTAATATTTAGTATAATTAAATTTTACGTTCTTATTAAATTTTTATTTAATTTTTCACCTGATTAATGGATCCATTTAATCAATTAACTTTTTAACAAAATCTTTATTGTTATTATAATAAATAATGAACGAAATAAAAGTAAAATTGACATCTATTAGTTAATTAATTAAGAATAAATCTGATAGACAGGAAAGAGAAAAGGAAATGGGGAATTTTTACATTTGATAATACAAGAGGAGATAATGAAACTAATCTGTAATAAAAAAATTTGGTTTGAATCTTAACCACGACATAAGAAAATGTTCTATTTTTTTTTTTTTTTTTTTTTTTTGAATCTTGACTTATATCACATTACTTTATTTTTCTCGCTATCTTGAGGCCGAGCTCTTTCTAACAAGCCATAAAACAAAGGAGTAAAATTGGGCGGAGAAGTTGAAACGTGAGATCCAAAAACTTTTCCAAGTTTTGAAATTTTTAACTTAATTAGAACTATGTGAATTTCGAGTTTAACTATCTTTAACATAGGAAGACAAGAAAAACTAATTTAAATACGATCTAAGGAAAGAGAGAGAGATTCTGAAAAAGAGATTTTCATAAAAAATTTCAAACACTCATAAAGAATGAATCTTACCAAATTTGAAACTCTAAAGTCATGCGGTTCATAATTCGTTTGTTTTTGGTTGCTGGAAGGTAGGCAACTCTGATTTGTTGATTTATTGCTCCGCAGCTGCTGAAGAAAGTAACACGCATCCTCATTTGATAATTTCTAGGAATATTTAATATTTGATAATTTCTAGGAATATTTAACAACTGCTCTAAAAAACTAGTAAT
>JAAAKE020163124.1:19422-30232 GCA_010014785.2 Anisolabis maritima
TCAATTTTGAGTTTTCTTGATCATCCAAAGGCTGTCGTGCTGAATCTGCCTTCTCATCTTTTAAAATTACATCACAGGAACAATTTTCTTCTTTTAAATTCAATTTATTGTTGTCTATTTTATTTATTTAGTTTTTTTAGCTTATAGAATTTAACCAAATAAATTAAATTTATTTACAGTACAGAATATCTAGCCATATTTATTTATATTTGCCTGCGATCCGAGCCCATTGACTTTTAAGATTGTATTTCAAGCTAAACTATTCATATGTTCCTTTTTTTAAGTCTTTCGGCATCTGAGGTCATTTAGACTCCGTCCTAATTTATTTAAAATAATTGGAATATGTTCCTTTGATTATTAAAGAAGGACCTAATCATTGTTGTGTTCTGAAAAATAAGAATAGTTTTAATGACGTAAAAATTTTCAGGAATTATCTAAATATAAACTTCCGTTCTATCAATTAGAAGAAATGAAATGTTTATCAAGATGAATAGACAAATAAATCACTTTTTTTTTTGAACATCAGAAATCATCATTCAAATATATAAAAAAATAAAATAAAAATATTTATTATTTCAGATAAGAAATTATAGATATAGATAGTAATATAATAATAATAATAATAATAACCAGAGTTTATTATATATTTAAGTTTCCTTTATCTGTTTATTAAAACGACGCTTTAACCTAATCTGAGAGTATTAATCTTCTCAAAGATAAATTATGATAAGCGAAATTGCCAGGAAAGCAAGTCAAGAGGCGAAAAATGAGTAGAATAATAAATATAATGTGCTACTCTTTTACGTTAGTAATTTCGAAATTGCGTTATTTTTTTTAGGTTAAATTCATTTATCCTTTAACGTTTTTACCCTTTTGGGATAATTAATATCAATTGGTTGTGTTTTCCCGTTAAATGAAGTCTTGCCCGGATTCATTAATGTCAAAAAAAAAATGTATTTTAAAAATTAAATTCGTCACGTCACTTTCTACTTTTTTTTTGTAGTAAATTTCAAAGTTAGATGATTCATTTAAAAGTTTTATTTGGCTTGATTGATCGAGATGTTCTTAAATTTATCAAACCACGCGGAGGGTTAGAATTTATTTTTATACCTTCATCAGTTATATTACTTTTCAATTCTTTGCCTTAAGACTTTTTAGAGGTGCACTTTAACGTATCAAATTTAGAGTTTATTTTATTTTGATGAATTTTCTTTTTAAGTTAAATTTTCATCTTTTTTTTATTTTCACTTTAATTGTAATTACGAATGTAATATGAATTTAATAAATATGTATAAATAAAACCCTTTATCAAAGTCTGGGAAAAATCAAAGTGTACTAGTGTGCAAAAATGACTGAAATGATAAAATTTGTTTACTCATTTTTTCTAAGAAAGAGTATTTTTTACGCGTCTTCTATACAGCAACACTCTTCTTAGAAGACTCTTTTATAATACTCTTTCTTAGAAAAAATGACTTACAGCGAAACATGGCAGGATGGATAGTCAAGAAAATAAAGGATCATGAAATTAGTTTTTACATATTCAATTGAACATTATTGAATTGAAACAATGTTTTTGAAGAATGATCTCGATAAAGAGAATAAATATTTTTTATATATATGAGGGCAATTTGAAAGGCGAAAAAAATTAAATTAATTTAAAAATAGAGGTTGTATTCTTTCATAGTTAGGTTGCTATCTGTTCAAATTGCCCTAGTATATAGAAAAAAGGAGTTTAAAATCTGAATGCATCTAAAAATACTGAGTTAGGAAAAAATTCAAGAGGTATTTAAGATATAGAGAAAAAAGGCTGTGGGTTGGGAAAACAAACTGGAAATTCTTGGATTCGATCCATATGAAATGAAATAACGGAAATGGAAAATATTATTTATCAAGATAAAGCTATAAATAAAGGGTCTAATTCAAAAATTTGATAATCCTACTAAAAGTACTGTATATAAATTTTAAAGGAACAACGAACGCCTCTGGAAATTATGTATGTATAGTTTACCCTTATCCCTTTTGCATTTTATTTATGTTTTAAAAGGGTGGAAAATGGATAGTAATAATTTCCAAGTTAAAGGCTAATTAATTAATAGAATTAAGATGCAGAGCTGGAGGTGTAATGTACAAATCTCAACAACACTCAGGTACAAAAATAAATTAGAATGAATTTATATCATATTTTCTAGAGTGTAAGGGTGTGTCTGAGGATGAGAGAGAAAATTTAATAATCTCGCCCTTGGGGATTTTGATTTTTAAGCAAATAATTAAAAATATACACCGCGGATTTTCGGAAAGTGGAAGCTCTCCTTGTGACATAAAAATTTAAAAAACTTAAAACCAACAAAATAAAGAATGAAATTTAAATTTTAAGATAGTTGGATAAGAAGTTAAAATAAGATTTCGAACAAGAAAAATAAAAAATCAATCAAATGAGAAAATACATGTACATATATATTTATAATTTCTAGGAGCATAATTAATCAAAGAGAATTGATAACCCCCATTTCCAGAGGCTTTCGTTGTTCTCCTAATTTATATATATTCAATACTTCTAGTAGGATTATCAAATTTTTTAATTAGATCCTTTATTTCTATAATCTGTGTATCTGCTGCCATTTAAAGCGAACATGTATTTGTAAATAAGTTTAAAAACGATGTTTTTCGGCGATAGTTCCACACTCTTGTACTTCGGTGTTAACCCATCCGAGGTTTAGTACTTTTAGTTATTCTTTTTTATTTTTCGTTTCAATCCCTAAGGCATGAAATTGAAAAAAAAAATACAAAAAACTAATTATTGAAACTAAATTAAAAATTTGGCATTACATATTATTATTATCATATATTTTGCTAATGTAAAAAAAAGGTTTACAAATTCAACTAGTATAAAAATGTTAGGTGAATTTGCAAAAAATGTCAGGCCAATATTAGAGAAAACTATGATTTTAAATAAATATTTAATTTTTTGATTATTTAAAGTCAAAAAGAGCGGGGATGGAGGGGGGGGGGGGGTTTCGCTGAAAGAAGAGAAACAACCATCAAGATATTTGTTGACCAACATGGTCAAGCAGTGCTGAATCTCGGATGGGTGGCCCCGAGATACGAGAGTGATGAACGCAAATGAATATACCTGGTATAATGGTACATTTAGTCAGTGTGGGCTCAGCAGCTGAAAATGGTCAAAATAAAATTAAAAAAAAAAAAAAGGTATTGATATTTTCTCTTTCCCTTAAATAAGGGGGGGGGGTAGGGGCACAAATCAATAGAGGGCCAAACATCCAAACAGAGTAGCAATATTATCAATACATAGAGACTTTTAAATTTAATGGATTAATTTTATTATTATTATTTTTATATTATTATTTATTATAGATATTTGTTAATATTTTTTATTATTATTTTTATTAAAAAATTTATTTATTTTTTATTAAAATATTATTTCAATTATTAATTTATAATACAGAGGTAGAGGTCTCGTCATGAATCAAAGGTCAGAGGTTACCGTCCTGAGCGACAGAAATTCATTTATGTTATATTGACTACCAATTAATATAAATAAATAAGGACGGAATCAAAATAGCCTCAGATGGCGTAAAAAACATTAAAAGAAAAAAGCATATTAACTATAATATTAAAATGTAAAATTTCTAATTTTCAAATTTATTTTGAAGAAAATAAGGGTTTGAGGCTAGTGGCCCATCTTCCCCCTCCTATGCCAGTGTCTTTGCTGGAATATTTCAACCGACTTCCAGAGCTCTACCACCGGCTTGCTAATTGTGAGATAGGTTGTTGTTTTTGTATTAAATTGACTCGTGCAACTGTTGAATTCAAATAGATGGTAGTATTATTAATAAAATGAATATGACCTGAAAAGCGAACATAAACGAGCATAAGCTATTACAATCCCGTGAAATGAAAATAGCAAAGTGTAAAGGTAAAATGGAAAATTTTATAGCACTATTTGAAGGATTTTATCAAATAATTTTACCATATCAAAAAACGAAAATCGCATTTGCAAGAAGGATTATAATTCAATTTTTCAAAATAATAATAATAATAATAATAAATAAACGGAAATTAAAAAGCAACTTTCTCAAAAAATTTATATAATAATACTATTATTATTAATAATATTATACTATTATCGTTAATTTGACAAAACACAAAAGGCAGGCAATTTAAAAGTTTTTCAATTTAATTCATTTCTAAAAGGAAAGGAAGGACCTTTTTAAATAACATATTATCTTTTTATTTTTTTTTCTTATAGACAAAAAATATAATTAAATTTTTTTAAAATCAATTTTATTTTATTTGCATTTATGTGCCTTTTTTTTAATTAATAACACATGAAATGTGCATTGGTGGAAACGTCAGTCAGTCATCCAGTCACCTGATTTTTATGGTTGAAATTTACCCATGGGATTTTTTTGAGCTTTTGTTATTCAAATTAGAATCCAAGTACTAAATTAACAAAGCTTGTTTTTATTTTAGCTACTATAAAAAAATCAATTTTTTACTTGTAATTTATTTTTGTAAATCTTAATCCTCACTCTCAGATTTACTGTGTCCTAAAAAACTGTAAGAAGAACTGAACTGTCGTACTCATGGGCACTAAGAGAGGAAAGGAAAGGGATGGGATTTCGATATCCTCTTTGCGAGAGATGGTCTCTTTTTTAGATGAGGTCTGATGTTAAGTGAACGAAATGTACGTAAATACTTCACACAGTTTTTCGCTCAGATATGTCACACGTGAAAAACTTCCGTTATAGATAGTATTTTACTCTTTACTTAATAAAGTTAAAGAAATTTCGAGATAAGATAAGATTATTATTAAAATCCATATACGAACTTTCGAGATACCAACTACAAGATAATATTTTTAATCAAAACCAATGGGTTCCATGGGTTTTTTTATATCAAAAAAAATTTTTAAGGCACTAAATTTCCTACACCCGATATAAGAAATGGACTATTTCCAAAAGAACCTTGCTGCACAAGAAATTTGTAATTCCTCTTTTTAAAATCTGTATTTTAGTAATGTATGCAAAAAAAATTTATTTATTTAAACTGAAGAAGCTTGATATATCTATATCTTGTCATAAAATCTATGAAATATAATAACATAATGTAGGCCAAAAAAAATAGAACACAATACATAAATGGTCGAAGTAAATAGATATAGCGTTTATTTAGAATTCGACGATTCATAAACAAATGGTTTCCTAAACCAAACTTCATAAACATTATCTTTCTTAAACAATTTGCATAAACCATAAACCGGTTTCACTTAATCCTAGCACGTGGTGAATTCAAAAGGACTCTTCCTCCATTAGATGCCTCATGCAGTCAAAGTAAAAAAAAAAAAACAAATTTGACAGCACAACAATATTTAAGCATGGTACAGCCCTGTCCCTTGGTGCAGAGCTAGAGGTCTGGCTTCATGTACCAAAGGTCAGTGTTTCGCTTCCCGACCTCAGCGACAAAAATTTATTTAAATTATTTTGGCTACTAATTAATTTAAATAAATAAGGACAGAGTCTAAATGGCCTCAGATGCCGAAAAAGACTTAAAAAACAAAAAGCAGGGTACCAACCAACCAAAGTTAGAAAAATACATTTTCATAAATTCCGTTCTCAAACGGTCCTAAATTTAAATCAACAATTATTTCTTACTATAATTACAATTTTTATGTATTATAGTAGTGGCCCTCTCCACTATTTTTCCTCTTAAGTTCTTCTTTAAGTAGGTGAAATATAGGCCTATTTATTTATAAACCAAGATATAATGCAGCCAAAAAAAATTTTTGGCATTTCATTATCAGAGTTGATAATAAATAATGGGATTGTGGCTGCAGACTTATTAAGCAAATATATTTTTTATAAGATTTTATTTGTCATCCTCAGGACCCAATAATAAATAGTCAGGGAATATATATACGTATATTCCAGCAATATATATATATATATAATAAATACATAAGTATAACATCTGGCAAGAGTCCGCCTATAACTTTTTCATTAAAAATGTCATCGAGAAAAAAGTATTGCTCGAAGCGGACTCCTTCCCTTTAAATAATGTTATCAGCCAAAAAATTTTCCAAACCCTTTGTACTATTCATTTTCATTTATATTATAACATAATACTTTAAAATAGTTAAATATATTCAATAATATTATAATACACATTTATTAGATGAAAAAATTGTGCTTGCCACTGTAGAATTAAAATAGTAATTTTTTCTCTCTTCATTATCTAATTTACCCTGATTAAAAAATGTTATGTTTATAACTTTTTTTTTTTTTTTGGTGTTGAAATCACTTTCATCAATCATGATTTTTTTAACAGCGTTTGAATTTTTAAACCATTTCCATCTTGTAAATTATTCACGACCACAAAACTTTCCTTCTCCGTACCCCATCTAAGAAATGGAGGATCATTTAAGTCTTATTAAAAATAAATCAGCTGATTAATTAATATTGATTCTTGCATTTATTCTGTTTACTTTTATTTTTAGAAGAGGAGGCCTATAATTGAAATTCTTGTCCTATCGAAAAAAAAGTTCCCTTTATAATCATTTTAAACTTTTAATAAGAAAACTTATTTCTTTTATAAAACAAATTTTTTTTTAAAAAATACATTTATTGACTTAAATATTATATTAAATAATGAAGTATTAAAAAAAAAAACTATCGATTATTTGGTGAAACTTTGTTTTAGATATTTACTTATTTAGAAGTTCTAAAAGAGAAGCGCTTTCTAGGAAAAATTTAATTTAGAAGTAATTGAATTATTTTTTATGAGAAGTTAAAGAATTTATTAAGTAAAATTTTATATTACGATCGTTAAAAAAATTATCACCTGATATGCTGTGATTGCACATGCTATTAAAATGTATGGCTGGGAAAATATTTTTATTTATTATATAAACTGCTGACATCACAGACCCACCGTTTATACAAGTAATATGTTTAAACATTAATCGCTGGATCTATCTATGCCAAAAGTTGATTTTTAATAATAGAAAGTAATGAATATGAGCCTAAATTTGTTATTTTAAAAAATTAATTGAAAAAATTAATTTCACGATTTTAAGTTATTTTACCTTAAACTCATAAATTGAAAAAATGAGGCACTCGCGGGAGTCAAACCCTGACTATATAAGTCAACTGAAAATCTTAAACTCGAAAGAGGTGCTTAGTTTATAGGTTAAAAAATCCACGGGCGCGAACCACGGGAGAACGCGGGTTCGACTGGTGCCTTATTTTTTCAATTTATGAGTTTATGGTAAAATAACTTAAAATCGCGAAATTAGATATTTTAATAAATTCTTCCCATTTCACTGGGAAAATTAATGTTTGAACTTACAAGGGGAGATCGGGAGGTTTCTGGTTCATCCAGTGGTAGAATATTATATTCTATATTCCTTAAAGGCATTAGTGAGGAACATGAAAATATGGGGACTCTCCCTAACAACTTATATAAATACACTATAAGTGATATTAGGCCAGGGGATAGAGATTTTGACTACTGCGTTATAATTTTCAAACCCGACTATTAGCTATTTTATAAATATTATTTAATTCTTTTGAGAATTTCTATAATACGTATATATATAAATATATATTGAATAATAAGGGTTTGTTTTGACATATTTGGTGCATCCCGGACTTGAACCAGGAACCATCCCTATTCACGGCGAATAGGTTACATCAAGACATCGTGACCCGGAGAAAACTCGTGGTAGCCAATATATATAATATAAGGAAAGTCTCAATACTAAACGTAAGCTAAAGCCAAGCAAGCCCTAGAGAAGTCGTAGCGTTCTATAAATTATATATATATATATATATATCAGCAATTTTACAAGATATGTTTTATAGATAAAAAATATACATTCTTTGCATCTAAATTAATTCAAGAATGCAATTTTTTAAACATAAATTGTAACTTGTGAATGTGAAGAGCAATCATTCATTAAATGTTCCTAGTGTCAATAGATTTAAGCTTTGCTTGCTAAGATGATACCAAGAAGCTTGGAAAGTATATACAAAAACTAATTTTATTTTTTTTTTTAAATTAAATAATAATTTTATACTAAAAAAATGCCTAGAGCCTATAGAGAGTGAACGCATATCATGCCGCAGCGGAAATCTCTAATCCCTGACCAATGCCGGAAATGGCGCTTAAATTGAATAATATAAACTTTTAGGGTGATTGTTCATAATTTTATTTTGATTTTTCTCAAGAATGTCTGAGTAATACTGCTCTGGTATCTTTCATTGTATACATAATGTATATTCTCCAGAAGTTTGATCGAAATCGGTGACCAGACCAATCTTCCTTTTTCATAAGAAACAACAAAATAATAAATAGATAAGATCCACTATTGGGAATAAGTCATTAAAAAATGATGATGATCACTATCTCTATAGTATAATGTAAATTGTAAGATCTTTTATAGGGTAACACGTAGGGCCTTTATGATCTAAGGAGGATTAGTGGAATGTATAAAAGAAATGCTTCATAAAAACGAGTCCCAGACAATTAATGATAAGAGAAGGGATAAAAAAGAGGAAAAAAGATAAGAAGGTTTTATTCGTCTTTTATAAGCAAAGACGTCATTTTGAGCTTAAATAACTAAAATAAACCAAAATGAAATACGTTTATGGTATTTCTATGGTTGTGGATACTTAGGGGAATTTCTAATTAAATTATTATTAAGAAATACTCCAAATTCTTAAAGTAAACAGGAAAATTTTGAAGTAGTTAGAAATGCATATAAGAAAAAAACATTATTCAAAATGACACATGGCATGACATCATAACGCCTTCTGTCAATCTCAATCACAACTCAATCTAAATAAAAAAAACGAGATATCGCCTATGACTTCTTTACTGCCTCTTTATATCTCTCTAGTTTCCAGAAAGTGGCCTTTGCCATTATAACTATATATTTTCTAAAATATGATTTTATTTTTCTTTATTAATTAGAAAAATTATATTATGAAAAAAAAATGTATTTTTAGGAAATCATACATTAATTTCGTTTCATTGGTGGATACATAGATAATAATTTATGTTTCTTAATTCATTTCTTTAAAAGTAGCAAAATTATAAAAAAATAAATTGAAGAGTGGAAAGTTCAAAGAGTCTACAGAAATTGTGTTGAAGGTCAGGTGACGCAACAGTAAGCGGTGAGTGATGAATATGGTATTTTATGTTGGTGTGTGCGCAGCAAAACTAATAAAATTAATAAAATAAAATGATAGCATGTGCTGCGAGGGGTCATTTATTCCATTCATTTATGTGAAATATATTACATTAGTATTATTATATCCAAATTGTTTTATTTTTTTAATAAAAAAAAAAATGTAATTTTTTATCCAATCTTTTATATATTTTTACTTTCTCTTATATATTTATATATAATGGATCTCTCAACAAGATTTCTCAAAAATGAAGCTGAAATTTTATATTTAATCTAGGTGTACTCGTCGCGTGCATCGCGAAGCTTTTGAATAAAATCGCCCTACGGGTACTAGTACTTTATTAATGTCTTTTTTTATTTTTTTCCTCAAAATATTTTTTAAAGATTTTGTTTAAAATTCATAATGATCTTGATTTTTGAAATGTTTTAATCCTTTTCCCCCCCCCCCCCCCCCCCCCCCAGATTATGTTTTTTGTGATTTTCTCCCTAACGATTTTGATATTTATACTAATCCAATTGAAAATCTTCAAGCCAAGAATAATTAATAAAGCTCATCAGTTCTAAAATTGAATAAATATTCCCAAACTAACCATTTGAATCAATTATTGTTAATTTTATAACGTGGTAATAATGTCCGTCGTTCGTTTCACGTTTCTACGATCCAGTTCACTTTGCTAATTTGTTTCTGTTTAATTAATCCCCAATTTAGAAATTATGGACTAAGTATGGGCTTAGATCGTAAATAAACCATTTAAAAGCATATATATGAACAAATTTTGTATTCTCAATAAAATTTATCTCTAAAATCATTCATTGTCTTTAGAATGTTATCTTCCAGAGCATATAATCCTCTTATTCTGTTAATATTATTGAAAAAAAAAAAAATGTTGATTTTCTTATCTAAAAGAAAGTTGTCACATTTCGATCAATGTATTACCACCGCCAATATCGATTAATAAAACATCCTTTTTGGTCCATCAAAGAACGAGATCTCGTTAGAGGTATAGGCAGAAAAGCAAGTTATAACGATTTTTCTATTCAACATTTACAAATGATAAATTAGACATTCGTATTTGTACTCTCCTTTACATGATGAGAATAAAAATATTAATTAATTTACATTTCAAGAGCAATGCAAAAAAGTGAAAAGTAAATTTAAAAGAAAAAAATTCACACAACTTTATCTAAGAAGATAAGGAAGATGTGCTGTTACAAGGGAACTAAGTCTCACCCGGAGACGATGACTACAAAAAAAAAAAACACACATGCATACATATGTAATTTTTATAAATTAACAAATTCAAAATTCTCATTCCTACAAATTAAATACAATTCTAATAATCACAGTGTAGTGTTTTTTTTTTTATTTAGCCTTTGCTTTGGCTCTAGGTGTATAAACGATACAAAAAAAAAAATGTATAAAGAAAATTGTGTAAAACATACAAAAGATACAAATTAGACTACAAAAGTCTCCTTTTTCTATATATGCTCACAATATAAATTCATAAATGTGTAAATTGTTACAAAAAATTTCAGTGTAAAATAAAACAATATTAATGCTTGTAATTTTGGATTTATTAATGAAATATGAGATGGCTTTTT
>JAAAKE020163125.1:0-11897 GCA_010014785.2 Anisolabis maritima
GCCATAATATTTTTTAAATTGAAATTCTTGTTAATTATTTATTAAAATATCTATGAAAAATTTGAAAAATCTTAAAAAAATTATTTGCCTATATCCATAGTCGCCCGCAGACTATATTTTACAGAATAAGTAGCCCCTAAGGGATAAAAGTTTCGCCACACCTGCTCTAGAGTAACCACAATGTGTCAACCAACTCCTGACACAAATGATTAAACAGAGAATTCATATATAAATATTTTCTCATACCTTTGAAAGCAAATATGTTTATATTTAAATATTTTTTTTTTTTTTTATTAGAGTAAATTGACTATTAAAATTTTATATTTACCGTAAATGAAATCGTTACTGTATCCAAAATTGACTCCAGGAGAAGCCTTTGGTTGTTTAATGAAAGACAAATTTTGAGACAAAGTTTATTTGGTCATCTTCAAACAAAATTGATCAGACGTAGGGAGTCAGAGCAGTTTTATTTAGTTACATATGATATTCCTGGATGTTATGTTTAAGTAAAGTCTCATATCGCTTCCATGTATGATTGATCCATCACAAACAATTTTTGACTGAAGATGAGCAAATAAACGTCTCAAAATTTGTTTTTCCTGGAGCATAAAGTTATCCATTTGCTGCCTCGGCCTTCCCCTGGAGTCCATTTTTAATTTATAAAGTTTTATGAACCCCGTCTTTCCTACGTCACTGTTTCATTAATTTTAAAAAAATAATATTAATTATTGAGCGCACCTCCCCTTGATGTTGGCGAGCAGAGGGCTTTTTTTCAAGTGCAATGTAAACAAGCTTAATTAAAAAGCAATCGTCACATAATAGAAAGGCTCAAATCCCCAGACAATAGATCCTCTCTCTCTTTTTGCGGAGAGGAGATCTTGCTAATCCCCGAGATTAAAACTATTCGATAAATATTTAGAATGACAACAGAGAGAGAGAGAGGACACACGTGGCCTGAGCAGCTGTGCTTGCTGCACGTGCTCTAGAGGGTAGGTGAGGTGAGGGGTCACGCTCGCTTGGCCTCACCTGCCCTGCTCATCAGCCGGCATTAACCCTATTCCCTTCCCCTCAATTGCCAAATGTATCATCATTTATTTATGCAACGATAAATTGACCATCAAATATTCACCTTCTATGAGTCTTTTTTTAAGTTATTCACCTGCTGTTTACATGCTTCCTAAATCAAGTTAAAATTACACCTTATTTCCCATAAAAACAAAATATATAGAGAATTACTATAAGAATTATAAATATTGATTATTTTGTTAACACAGACAGACAGACCACTTTTTTTTACACTCAAGGGACTTCAAAACGTGCATTTCCGTTGAAATCCCTACCTCGATTTTACATTACATATATACGTAATTAAGAGAAAGAAAAAAAAATCGGTGCTCTTTTTGAATCACCCTATACCTATATTGTATCTTTTTTTTTTTTTTTTTCAATTGGAGTCAAATTTATTATCAGGCCATTTTGACCATTATGCGATCTTTCCCGGAGATCACCCATCCGAGATCCAGCACTATTTGGCCTTGCTTATTGTCAACATTCATGGAGCCCCCCTGCCCGAGACCTTAAATATATTGTCAGAGATACTACCGACTCCTAATAGAGGAATAAAGCAAAAAAAAGAAGATATTTCTCTCCGGATAGAAAAGTTGGTATTGTCATCTCTCACAATTAAAAAAAAAAAACATTTTTGACTAAAAAGAGAAAATAATTTTCTCATAAATTGGTTGAATATTTATAACAAAAAATAAAAAACCAGTATCGGCGCCCATTTATTTTTATTTTATACTTTTTAGTCCTATTTATTTATTTATTTTTTTTCTATATAATTATAAATTAGAATAAAAATTTTTCACATCTATGGTTGGCCAGTAAAGGCGAAAAAACTTTTCAAACAAAAGTTGTTGAAAATGATAAATAGAACAATTTTGTATATTAGTATTATTTCGCTAAAATTAATAGTTGAGGAGATATTTTGATTTTTCATATGTGAACGTCAAATGAATATGGGACGATTTTTAACCTCGTTTTAATAAAATATGTTGTCATCGGACCGGATACAAAATTTCAGATCTCTAGCTCATCAGGAAGGAAGAGAAGAGAAGAGAAGTTACGACTATATTATTTGTTTTTCAAAAGAATATCCAGATGGACGAGTTAATTCCTCTTAATGTCTCATAGAGAAGGACAGGGTCAGCCAAAAATTATCTCGGAGACAAATTTATTCCCCTCCAATAGCCCTATTGATTGCCGCCGTTTAAAAAAGCATTAGACAGGGGACAATATTCCTTTCGATAAACTGAACACCGATTTCATTATATTGCAAAATTGTATGGAATTGACAATACTTCCTTTCACATGAGGTGGAATATTGCGAAACGTTGTTTCACGTCAGCATCTTTAGTTAGTTAAGTTAAATGTTAAAATAAATATTGTGTTGAATTGGAATTATATCATTTATGAAAAATTCTATTACTTGCGAAAATTTATGAATTTTTTTTTAAATAAAAGCATAAAAACCCTCAAAAAAAAAAATTTCTCTGATGGTTCTTTTAGGCCAATTCCCGGTGTTTCTATTTGCCCTTCATTTCTCTTCTGCTCCCTCTCTTTTCTCGCTATATCGTTCACGAATCCTTTATTTATTTATTTTTTGAAGGAAAAGCCTTTAATTAAAGGCATAAAAACCCTTAAATCCAAACAAAAAATCATTCCCCGGTTGGTGTATCGTGCTCTGATGGCACACACCAAATCCCATCACCAGTTTCGGGCTCAATGGCTCATTCCTGGTGCACTTTTTTTTCCCCTCTCTACTCGAAATTCTCTCCACCTGGACACTTTTTTGGAACGGAGGAAGTATATATCATTAATTATAGAATAATAATTTTGAGATTTATCATGTATTTTAATTTCTAATTCTCGCAGATTTTCATGGAGTTTTTCTATTTTGATATGTAGAGAATTTCCCAGTGGTTTTATTTTTGAAAGAACTCATTTAGGGTGTCTAAAACTAAACCTAAAATTTTAATACTCTTTGAAAAAATTAAAATTAATTACATATGGACTTTTAGGAGATGAGAAAAGAAAACTATGAAATACAAGAGAATACAGACGAAACCCTCAGGTTAGATGGGCCCCCTTTCGGCTAGTTATAATCTATAAATAGAAATTTTAAATATGACATTTTTAAATTTTTGTTATTAAACTTCATCCTAAAGAAAATGCGTTATATATCCCTACGGTATAATATAAATCTCTTTGCACTTGTATTTTTATTAAGTTTTTTGTTTTTGTTTTTTTTCATGGCTTCAACTGAAATTTCTTATTTTTTTTGTAATTGGTTGGGCACCGGTCTAAAAAAATAAAATTGAAAAAAAAAATATTTTTTTCTGCCCTCTGATGTCAAAAAGAAGAACAAAAACAAAAAACAATAAATTAACTAAAAATCGCGTCCAGAGAAGAGAGCGTGTTCTTCATACGGGTTTGTTTATTTTTACTTTGGTTTAAGAAGAAAGGAATTGGGGAAACGGGAGCTCTAAAAAAGTACGAGCCAAAAAATGTTGGCTCATGCAGGGCTCTAGTCTCAGAGCAGACTACATAAATTCTAAGATTTTTTATAATTTATTCATACTCACAATCTATCTCTCTATTACTTCCCCACTATTAAAGGGCAAAGTATTATGGTCGTGAAAAATTCAACCCACAATCTTTTAAAGCATCTTTACCTTTCAGGTCAAAATGAAAAAAAATCTTGTGTGTATGTAGCTTATATTTTGGCTTATATCTCTGGAACCAATAACCGGAAAAGGATAAAACTTAACAATTAAAAACCCAAGAAGTATCTAAGAAGGTTTTAAAATTTGAAGCTCCGTGGGCGAGAGATTAAAGATATTGAATTTGTCAATATTAATTAAATATGAAGCCGAGGCTAAGACGGATAAGCTGCGGATTACGGATCTAGATTTACAAAACAGCTCGGGTTCGAGTCCGACTTGCCGCAAAAAATTATTTTCAATTTGATCAGAAGTCTCTTCTTGGGGTAGGAACGTAAAAGATAATCTCATCCCTCAGTAATAGGGTATGATGCAAAGGGCTCATATGTGTGGCCTAAGTGTCTGGATCTGAAGATCCTGCCCCTATCAATCCAGGCATCCTTTGACAATAGTGATAACCTTCAAAGCCAAGGGATGTGGGTTCGGATCCCAGGCAAACTGATGAAAATTTATTAAATCATTTGGATACCAATTGGTGTAAATAAATATGTATGGATAATATATATCGTAATAACCAAATGTATATGTCATTTAAACTCTCTATGTCTCTATATGCCGAAAAAACTATTAAAAAAATCTTGTCTTTTTTGGCCATTTAAGCTTCGTCCTTATTTATTTATATTAAATGGTTGTAAATATAATATTTTAAGTTCACTTAATAAAAAGATATTTATTTATACAAACAACATAATTTAAAAAAATACCAATAAAAATAAACTTGACAGGACTTGTATACGCGATAGAGCAGCTGCTGTAGAACGACCATCTTATATTCCCATTGGATATGGTTAGCGATCGCCTAAAAGGAGTGAGAAAGAGTTGCAACCTCGTTGTTCGTATTACACTATCGGTAATTCGTGGTGGGTGATAAATAATTTCCTTTCCATATGTTGAAGCGTTAATACACTCATGATTGGTGACAGAAAAAAAAACTCGCCCCTCAAGTGAGTCTATTGAAAAGGCATTGAGAGCATGAATCGACAACAGGGGTGCAAGCCCTGAAAAACCCCCAAAATAAAGAGAGACCCAGGCAGATGTAACCAATCGGGCGTGAGGCGTGACGCTGACGCCGCACAGCCTTTAGCGCCAGTTATTGATCGTCTTGTGAGCGAGCGCCTCGCCGCCACACCAGGTGGTCCACTTCCCACGCCAAGTGACCTCACTACAACATTTAACATTTATCATTTATCAATGACAGAGACAAAATTCTCTAATAATTAATATCTACTTAAATTGTCGTTTGCATTGTTAATTTGTTTTGTTTTGTTTTTTTTTTTTTATTAATTATTTGCAAATTTCATATTCGTTATATTTACATTTCCCTTCCTTTAATTATCACACTGATAAAGAGGAATACTACAGCTGGTGTAATTTCTTCAATCACAATCCTCTAGCTAACGTTTCGATTCTGGGATATGGTGCCGAAACTTTAGCTAGAAGATTGTTAATAAACTAGCTGTACTCTTTTTTTATGCATCTTTAGCTTAATATCTGTTCAGCCTTATACCCTGAAGTTTCTTGATTTTTTAAATTTGACCGGATTTTGACTTCAAAATGTGAGTTTTCGATATTATGACGTTAAAAATCGAAAAACATTCATGCTTGTAGGGACCTTAAAAAAAGCTAAAATATGAAGTTTATTTTTAGTCTTTTTAATTTTTCTTACCTATATATGAAATATATAGTGAGGAAGTAAATCACAAAAAAATCGGTGTCAACATTTCAACGGAAATACACATTTTGAGGTCCCATGAGCCCAAAAAAATTGATCTCGCAAAATGGTCTGTCTATCTGTGAACAAGATTTCTCAAAATATATTTTTAAAAAATAAAAAAAAAACAGAAAGTATAGAACACAGGTGGGGAACGTGCGCTCTTGTATTAATTAATATTTAATTATATAGATTAAATTGATAAAACTATAATAATATCACAAAAGTCGCATTTATTTATTTATTTGTTTGTTTATTTCCCCTTGTTCTGTAGACAACAATCAACTTATGCGGCCTCCTTTATTACTGCCTAATTCAAATGTGGCCTCTAATGATAAAAAGGTCCGCCCAATAGAAAGTGACATCATTTCACCTTTCTCACTAAATATTATATATAAATATTTTTTAAAGTATTTTTACTTTCTCTTACTTATAAAGGAAACTTGTCGTCTGTTTTGATTCAACGAAAAAACACGATTTAATAGAATGATTTCAATAGAAAATAGATGGAGATGTCTCCATTGCATAAAATGTGTTCTACAAATTAAAAATTTTAACAATGGAGGAAAAAGAAGCTTCTACGATATGAAAACTCTCAAGTTTGAGAGTTTATTTTAATAATGTCATCATCAGACCTATGAATGAACTCAAATGAAAAAGCATTATGCCTTTGCAGATTTCTCGGTTTGTTGTGTATTTAATATACAAAAATGATCGTATGATCGATAAATGCTTATCAGTTTATATACAGTGCTATTTGTTCAAGTGACAAAATTGCTATGTATACGAGGGTTGCCTTTTAAATTTCGGGATTTGAGATCAAAAACAAATGTTGATGCAATATTGAATGTATGCTGGTCCCACTAATGCCCAAGGATACTTCAATCTTTTAACCGAGATGATTTCAAGTTATTGTAAACTACACAATAGCGCTCGTATGTCAATACGTTCTGAGTACGTATCTATACCATCAAAAATGTTAGAAGCGTCAGCAGCACTAGTTTAGCGCAATCCCGAAATATAAAAGGCAACCCTAGTATTAAATATACAACAAAAGGACAAGTCTACAATTTTGACTCAATGCTTTGTCATTTGAGTTGATATTTTCTCATTATTCAAATAAAGCCGAAACGTCTCAAGCTTCTCTTTCCTCCAATGTTAGATACAAGAGTCATCTTACTACTTCGCATCAAAAACTGTAAGATGAATTAATCGGTTCCCCTTTCCTTAGGGAAGTATGACATCAATTGAGAAATCGAATTTCCCACCCCCTCCCATAAGGGCTGCTATAATGATCTATATATTTCAGCATTCATTATGGAATAACTCTTTTGTATTTCATCCAGTTTCAATTTGGACTAAATAAAACAAAAACCTATCAAATTTTGTTAATTTTCTTCACATCTTACAGATCCAGCTGATGGGTTGTTTCCTTGTCTCTTTTTTTTTTCTTATAATAAAAAACTTATAAAAAATTCCCCTTGTTCAGAAAGGGCTGAAAATATAGAAAGTGACCTCACTAAATATTATAATATTTCTGATGAAAAAAAAAATTTTTAAAGTATTTTAACTTTCTCTTGCTTATAAAGGAAACTGAGGAAGGTGACGTCATTTCACCTTACTAAATAATTCCTTGATGGAAAAAAGTATACCTGAATACTAATATCTAATTCAAATGAATAGGTCTTGAAAATTATTTAAATTTTAAAACCCCTGCCCTTCACTGTGTTTGCTGTTTAGAGTTGGGCGATAGCGCTAATCAAGACGTCTGCCTCCTTGCTGATTTAAAAAGTGGCTGATAACCGGAAAATTTTTATTTAACAACTTTTTATTTGGGAATAACTTTATTATCAGTTGATCTAAATATATGCTTGAAAATGAGAGAGTTTTGCTGGTGTGGTCGAGCGTCCGATGGTCTGGTGCAAAGGAAGATTCCCGAAGCCCCGGATAGGCTGGAGATCCTGAGTTCGACTCCCATGGATCATTTGATCCACCAACAGAAATATACCCTCGAAATATTTTTAAATTAAAAAAAAAAAGTTTCTTTCTCTATTTGTAAGGAAAACAATGAGTTTGAAAAAAATATGACTTACCTGCTGTTGTTTGAGTATTATTACAAAAAATGTTTCTTTTTAAACATTTCTTAATTTTTTTTTTATATAAATAGATTATAAAGAAAATCTTGACCTCTGGAATGAGAGCCCGCTTTTCTACTAGTTATAGAGAAAGAGAGGCTAACTCATTTTTGCCCTCAACCCCGTCGCCAAGAGGTTAGAGATAGAGATATTGTATTATTGATAATCTTAAAAGCCAAAGGTGGGTTCGAATCCCAGGCAGTCTGATGAAAATTTATTTATATCAATTGGTATAAATAAAAATGCTGAATAATTTGTATCGCAATAAGTTGTATATTTTCATTTTCGCGGATGATTGTGTAGTATATAGAATAGTGATAGGATTATTTTACAGAATGATTTGGATCAAATTGTAGAATGGTGTAGTTCCAATTCGATGGAACTCAACCATTCTAAATCAAATTTAGTTAGGTTTGGTTGTAGATGACTGGTTTGTAAATTTAAATTTATATTTGGGGATTCATATTCAGACAAATTTAAAATGGGATACGCATATTAATTATATAGCTAATAAGGCTTATAGAAAGGGGGGATGTTTGGTAGAGTTTTGAAAAGAAGTTAAGTTCAAAGTTTATTTAACTTATGTGGGGCCTAATTTAGAGTATTGTTCAGTGGTTTGGGACCAACATCCGCAGAGGAAAATAGAGATTATTCAGAGGAGAGCAGCTAGGTTTGTTTTTGGAGGTTTTCTAGTCCTACTTTAATGATTATTCTTAACAGCTTAAGGCGAATGTCGGGATGGCGAATACGTCGTTTACTCCTGGTCACGCAATGTTTCATCATGTTTTTATCTTTTTTAGAACATTTTAAAGATCATCTAATAAATAATTGATTTATGAATTTTAATAAAAATCATTAGAGCAAATATTGAGAAAATTGAAAAATACTTACATCAGTAAAGTACTAGTACTCTTTGACCTATTTTATTCAAAAGCTTCGAGGTCATGATACGAGAGTACCTAGCTTAAAAATAAAGTTTGAGCTGAGTCTCGTAATTTTTTTCCTTTCACACACAGACAGACAGACAGACCATTTTGTGAGATCCATTTTTTAGACTCAGGGGACCTCAAAACGTATATTTCCGTTGGAATCTCGACATCGATTTTTTTTTACGATCGCAATACTTTCTCACTACACGAGTATATTGAATTACATACATAAGATAAGAGGTAATATATTTATATTTATATATATACCTATCTTCACTTTTCTCTTCTCTTCTCTAACCATGCAATGCCTACATTTCTATACCTTTTTATCTATTTCTAGAGCATGTGCGCATAAAAATGTTCTGCAAAGGACCAAATGGTCTCTCTATATGTAAGAGAAAGTAAAAAACTTGCTGCTATACTTTTATTTTCCATATCTTAAATATTTTGATGTTTCTTTCTTCCATTTAGTGGGGGGGGGGGTTATTAAACAAAAGGAAGAGAGGCGAATGCAAAAAGGTTGAGAAACTCTGAAATAATAAAAGGATTTGATTCAATAAATAAAAAAAATATATAGACATGTTATAATCATTTTTTCATAATTTTATTTTAGTAATTTACAAATATTGCAGTCTTTATTTTTATTTAAAAAATAATAATAACAATTATATATTTATTCGTTTATATACAGATGAAATAAATAAATAAATTCATTAAAAGAAAAAACAATCAACATATTCTTTGAATAAATAACTTGAACTCTAATCTATTATTATAATATAATAGAACAGCCAAGTTCATAAATATTTAAAATTAGTTTTAAAAAATATTTATGAATTCGGAGGTAAGAGGAAGGAAGAAAATAAATAAATAAATAACTTTAAAATTGGAATTTGTTTGCTGACTAGAATGAAGTTTTAAATTTTACGATAGAAAAATGACACTTAGAAATTTTAGCTCTTTATTTTCATCTATCATATAGGGTTTAATCACCCGCCATTTGTTGTTGTATTCACAACACTGTTTCTACCATTTTTGTTATTTATTATAACTTCCCCCCCCCCCCCCTCTTCCGTGGCTGACATTGTCAATATTGCTAACCTTAGAAAGCCAAGGGATGTGGGTTCGAATCCCAGGCAGACCGATGAAAATCAATTGAATTCCAAATGATGTAAAAAAATATGCCTGAATTACATGTATCGTAAAATATATATATCTTCTATATGTCTATATGGCCTCAGGTGCTGAAGACTAAAAAAAATTCAAAATTGTTGCCATCGAGCGCAACACAACGCGTTTTAGTCATGAAAATGGAGAAAATTTTACTGCAATTCTTAGAGGACTTGGTGCAAATGATGCACCGACTAAGGCCCGTATCCAGAGGAAGGGGGGGGGGGGGGGGACAAAAAAAAAAAATAAAAATAAAAATTAAATAAAAAAATATAAAACCCGACACATGGGGGTATATATAATATAAAAATAAAAATATAATAATTGGAGTAAAATAAAATTTTCTACGCTGTTAGAAATGATTATTTTATATTCTTTGGAATTTATTTTAAACTAGAGCAATTTAATTTTTTTTATTATTATTTGGTAATATTATTTTAAAATTATGTCAAATTCATGGAACCATTTTTAATTAACCTTATTATTGAAATAAATGTTTTTTTTTTAGAAACCCACCCCCTCCCCAAGCAAAAACGTCACTATGAAAAAGTTTCCAAAAGGTGTCAATATTAAAACAGTGTGCTCTCAATTAAAACGCCTTGCTCGGCTCCATCACACCATAAACAAATCGGAGTTATAATAGATAACAAAAATGATTTAAAAAGTATTGTCAACCGAACAACAAAAAAATCACACGAATTTATATTTCATTAGACAGTGCCAGATTTCCAAATATTACAAATTATAGATTAGTCTCGACTGGGTTTAATCCGACACTGCCAATAGAGTTAATTTTTTAATATAACGTTTATTTACAAATCAAAGGAATAATTGAATTGACTATAAAACATGCGCAACTTGTTGACAAATAGACAATAATACGTTATCATCGCTATATGAGGCGCAAAATCCTTTTTTTGTTAAGGAATTCGATAAAAATATTATTTTGGATCAAACCCAACGCATCCTATTTAAATATGCCGTTAGTTTCAATATCCAATAAATGTTTTGACATTTTTAATGTCAAAGTTCTTCGACCAATGCCTTGTCTGTGGTCTAGGACTTGAGACTGATGAAAATGAAAAAGTGCTAGTTTTTTTTTTAAATATAATCAAATAAAAGCAAATTCAAATTTTTTTAAATTATCTTCTCCACGAGTTGCCTGAAGATTTTTAATTTGATGATAGAAGCGAGTTTTTCGCTGAGCAACCAGATGGTTGAAATAAAACAATTTTTATTTCATTGAATAATAGGAGTAAGTTTTGAAAAAGTTAGTTATATTCGTTTATTAGCAAAGGTATCGTGTAGAAAGTGCGAGATGTTTGCAACAAGACACCCCGGCGGGGTAGCAAGTGGATGTTCCGGGAGGTTACAAAACAATCATTTCGCACTTTATAAACAATTTCTATTTCATTGCCGACATTTCGAACGTACGTCACGTTCATCTTGAGGGCTAACAAAATTACTATAAGAATATAGATGTTGGGTTTTTAATTTTCACATCATGTTTGTACATGTTTCTTTTGACCGTATGTGCAGTTCGATAAAAAAAAAACATATTTACAAACGATGGGTCCCAAGACTGTACGTACGATCAAAAGAAACATGTACAAACATGATGTGAAAATTAAAGACTCATCATCTATATTCTTATAGTAATTTCGTTAGCCCTGAAGATGAACATGACATAAGTTTGAAAATAGAAATTGTTTTTTTTTTAAACTGGCTGCTCAGCGAGAAACTCGCTTCCATTATACAATTTCTAAAGTAAATTTTATGTGTCTACCTGGCCTAATTTAATAATGATTTCTATTCCATTGGACAAGAGAATTAATTATACGCTCTACCAACTATTATGGTTAAATTGATTTTACTTTTGGGGCCAAGATATTCAAAAATGAAAATTTTTTACAAAATTGTTGTATTTGCTTTGGAAAAAGTTTAAATTGACTTGGAAATGTGTAATCGACAAAGGCAATTCTTGTATATATATTATTAAATAGATAAAGACTCTGAAAATAATGAAATTAATGAATATGGATATTCAGGCAAAATCAAATAGCATGAGGTGTAATTCGTGATTGTTATCTATATATATATATATACATAAAAGGAGGTATATGTCGAATGCTTAGTTTTCGGGGATGAAGAAAGACACAGAAGAGATAGG
>JAAAKE020163136.1:0-11897 GCA_010014785.2 Anisolabis maritima
TGTGTGAAAACAAGATTTCTCAAAAACAAAAAAACAGACTGAAATTATATTTAAGCTAGGCTTGTTGCATGCACCTTGAAGCTTTTCACTAAAATCGGCCAAAGAGTACTATGTATGTTACTGATGTACTTTTTTTTAGTTTTTTTCGATTTTCGTTCTAAAGATTTCGATTAAAATTCATATATCAATTACTTATTAGATGATCTTTGAAATGTATTTCCCCTTATCCTTCGCAAAATTGTTTGAGACTCACACTACTGATGTAGTCTCTTACCGTTGTTCGGGTAAACTGAGGGAGTAACCCATCTGTTTCTTAAACTACTTTAACGAAATCGATTAACTTGGTATTAAATTGGCATTCAAGGGCTATCTAGGAGGCCCGACGCAAAAAATCTGGTGTGACAGCACATCACTCAGCTTTCCTTTCCTAAAGTAAGAGAAAGTGGTGTGATGTGCGTTTATCACACCAGATTATTTATTTACGTATGAAATTTTTCTTTGAATATTGGAAAAAGGAAAATAAAGAGGCTAGTGATTGTTCCAGAACCGGCCTTAGTGATCTAGCCCCCTATGTTTTCGAATTTTTCCATAAAAAATTGCGTTAAACTTTTTTTAAGTCAGCTCTGTTTTTTCTACATGGTCAGTGCTTTTTATTTATTTATCTCTGGGCAATTCCTCTCTCATCCTGTGAAAATTTGATGAATACTTATATTTTTTTTTTTTTTGTACGAATTAGTTCTATTCTCTTTCTGTAAAATAGTATGACATTAAAATATTTTTATAAAATGCATAACCTATCATAGGGTCGAAATTTTTTGGTTTTTACTTGCTAGAAAATAGCAACCCAAATGACAAATTTATTTTTCAATTAATTGGTCTAAAGGAGCTCTGGAGCAATTAATAAACGCCTACCTTCCAAGCAAGCATAAACGAAAAAATTTATGAACTGACATTTTTTTATTTTATTTTATATAAATCAAACAAACAATGTTTTCTGTTTTTTATTCTACTTCTGTAATTGGAGCGTTGTGAATTGTAATATATATATAAACAAGATAAAAACCAAATATCCAAAAATCTTGTTTATTTTATTTATTATTTTTAAAAATTAAAAAAATGTCAACATTTGATTGTGAAAGTTGGAACCATATCATTGAACTTAGAGGCCTCATGGTAGATTTATAAACAGAGAATTAGAACTGGTATCAATGGTTGGACTAGTTTCACGCTTATAATAATGGAGTTTTGTTAGATGATATTTTTTTATTAAATGATAAAAATGTTATTATAATATATTAAAATTTTTTATTAAATATCAATATCAAAAATTTCTCGCGAATATCTTATACATATACTCAGACCTGACTTTTATAAAAGATTAATTTAGGTTTTGTGCAAATTAATTTTTAAAAAAATAAATAAATTTCTAACTCATACATTTTAAGAATTAATTATTTAAGAATTATAATTTCTGTATTAATTTCCTTATATATCCCTCATAAAAAGTTTCTTGTTTGTAATTATAATATTTTATTTGACATTTATCTCTACAAAGAGGAAAATGCCTTAGGCAATTTACTTTTTTCTCAATTAATTTTTATTTATACTTGAATAAAAGCAAGATGTCTCCACTTCAGTATAGTGAAAAGGAAAAAAAATCTCCCATTAGATCTTCGCTGTATCCTTTAGTCAAGTTCAGCAACAACCAATCACGATAGGAAGAACTTTTCTCCACTTCAAGTTCTTATTTTGGCCACATTTCTAATAAAATTAGTCCTAGTAATTTATTATTTTTTTTTTTATATAATAAAATAGACACCGAAATATTGATTCCTATCCCAGTGATAAACAAGATAATAAGATTCTATACTGAACTTTCCTTTAAATATAGATAGTATAATATGATTGTCGGAGATCATCCGCATTAAAAATTTTTTTCACTAAATGGTTCTAATCTAACTATAAAATATGTCGCAATATTTTATTTAATCTCCATTTTATGATTATTTTAAATTTTATATGATCATTTATTTTTATTTTAAAGCCAATTTCATCATGTTTGGAGATAAGCAGTTGACAACCCGCCATGTTAAATTTGATGTTAATAAAACATATTTTATACTAAATAGTCATGTTTTTAATGTCTTTTTTATTCGTGGAATTGTTTTTTTTTCATGTTTTGTTTTAATGGATCTCAGTATGAATGAAGGTCGCTATATATATCCCACGAAAAGAGAAGAGGGAGGAGGATATCACTTTCTTTTATGGGAAAATTTTTTTATTTATGTAGAGGCGGAAATTTATATGATTACCTACATGTTATAAGTATAAGTACGTATTTATATTTAATTTGTTTAAATATATGTCATATTTTAAACAAAAAATTTTGATGACTCCCGGATGAAATGTTAGAACGAAATCAGGGGTAGCTTGATAAAATACCATCCGTTGCATAAATAGTTCGTGTTTGGTTGCTGGAAGGTAGACAACCCAAATGACCAACTCACTCAACTCTATTGAATAGAACTTAAGAATTCACGATAGAGAGGCAGGGTAGACGACGACAGCGTTGCCAGTGTTGTGCATCACTGACGAACAGAATTCGTAATGGGAGTGAGCAGCCATAGAGAGTGGTTACCATAATAATGTCTTTGCCAAGAGCCCTGAGTTGTTGGCGGAATGTTATCCCTCCGCTCCACACTCTACGCATCCATATACTGAATACTGAAATTTAATTAAATAGCGTGTAATGGTTTTTGAAATTCATTGCATCAGAGCGGACCACATATGTGTGATTGTTAAGAAATTAACAAGTGAGCATTTATGGTCCGCTCTGGTGCAATAAATCCAAAACCTTATAGTGAATTGGCCACTTCGGTTGTCTACCTTTCAGCAACGAATCTAATTTCTGAGACCAATGCCCATTAAACCAAATTGATATAATTCCCGATATAAGCAACTTGTAAAAAAAATTTTATCTTTATGATTATTCATGTGATATTTTGTTTTTGATATTTCTTGTTATACACATGTTTATAATTAAAGTCTTTGTTATGTAATGACAAATAAATCCCCACACAGATTTAATTCTAACTCTATATAAATACTCCAAACATTTGATGATATATAAGAAAATTGTGATCCGACATGTTTCCGAGGAATAATCATGGTAACAAATTAGCGGAAATGTCGTAGTTTCAGAACAGAGAGTGTAACGATTGTTTACAAATTTGAATTATATTAACAGTTGTTAATTTTAATTAGGTATTTAAAAGATTTTCTTTCATGTTAAGGCCTAATTCTGAATTTTAACGCCGAATTAAAAAATTATTTAACCAATGATTAATGTCTATTCCTGGGATAAGAAAGTAGAAATTCATCCTACGCAGGCACAAAAGCCTAATATGTAAAATATGTTTTTAAATTAAAATCAATCCAATTAGATAAGCCAATTTGCATGGGCATAATAAAACTAGTAATAAGTATGTGAGCCGTAGAGTGAGGGATGGAGGACTGATAGTCCACCGATCAATCAGAACATGGTCTGGCCAAAGCAGTTGCTAAAGTAACCGGGTTTTCACAAAAACAATGGGGCTCACTCCACTTACCAACACTCTTCTTCAGAGATGCACAACACTGGCAACGTTGCATCATCCGTCCTGCCTCTCAGCGGAGAGCCCAGTATTGAAGTTATCTTAAATAGATTATAGATAGGTAATGCATTTTTGGAATGAATTTATTTTTGAAGGCAAAAAATTTTATTTCATTGCTAGTAAATTTTTTTGAATTATTAAAATAAAATATATATTTTTTTAAATTATGTAGTGTATATATATTATTTCAAATAATTTCAAAGGGACGGGTATTCGCAATATTTTGCAAATGGAAAATTTTATCATGTGAAAATAAATCCAAGCTAGAAATTATTAATTAAATTGAATGCCATTTGAATATTTTACTTTGGCTAGCTTGCAGATTTACAACCCATCACTTATAATTCACCCTAACCATTCTACTGTCGAGATTTCCACACTTCTGGTCAATGAAACAGGTGTTTTGACCTGATTTCCATTTAGTGACTCCGCCTAAGTGAACAAATGCCTCTGGGAATCCTATTCAGAATAGGTTTCCTGACTCGTATTGTATTTCATGGTGCTATTCAGATGCGGAGATCGCGAACGAGGTGACAATGAAGATCGCTATCCGTCGAAATCAACGCTCCGACGTTCAATGGTCGCTTTGCTCTGTCTTGCCAATCGAGGATGTATATTTATTTGTATAAAGGGATTATAGAAGGCATTAGAGACTATCTAAGCCATCTATCTATTGTTTTCTAATAGAGCTGGTTTATATTTGCTTTCAAGAAGCAAGAAAAAAGGAGGGGGTTGAAAAAACTTAAATTGAATAAAAACATACTCTTATTCTAATGAATGTTTCTCAATTAAACTAGCTGAATTTAATGTAAACAGAGCCACTCAATCAGACCGTTATCTCGTCTGTTTTTTTGGAGACAAAGGGTAAGTTAATTATAAATTTCTTTACTTCATTATATTATTACACAAATAGTTCTGTTTAATTTTCATTTTGTATTTTAAATTAGAAATAATACAAAGTAGAAAATTATCAGGTGAAAGGGCAATAAATGATTCAGTAGATCAGTGTTTCTCAATGTGTATATCGCGAGAGTTCCTCAGGTGTTTCGGCAAAATATCAAAATTTATTTGACTGGATTAGAAAATCTTTAACAAAAATCCTGACCAATATTTAAGTATAACGGAAGAAGAAGAAGAATAGATAGGAATAAGGAAAAAAATTTAGAAGTGAAAGAAGAGAACGTACCAGCATTTTGGATAGCAATTTCTAATATATCAACAACTTTCTCTACTTCGTATTTATGTAAACTGACCTATTTATCAATTAAAAACAAAAACATGAGAGAGCGAACAAGAACTCAGCCTCCTTACCTATAGAATAAAGAAATTATGTGTAACAAATGATTAAATAAATTTTAATAAATATAAATATTATATGTGATAATTTCTTTGTATATATATAATAAATATAAAAAATGTGTTAATTTTTTTGTCCTAACATTTGTGTGTTGCAAAATTTACTTTGAAGTGTGTCGTTTCTAAAGAAAGGTTTGGAAACACTGTAGTACAGTGTTTCATTTGAAGTTCAAACCAGAGTCCGGCCGTTTTTTTGAATTCCAGAGAGCCGAGGTCCGGTAAAGAAATGGTGAGGAAAGAATAGAACCCACTCTAAAGACTCAGAAGGGGAAGTTTTTGTTACGCAAGGAAAGTTCATTTTATATTTAGCGACATAACCTATCTTCGTTATGCAATAATTAATCCACTTTTATAAAAAGAAACGATACCAAATGTCCTGTGGAAAAGAGAGCCTTCCTCAATTGCTTATGCTGGATAGCCAATATTGCATTTGTTAAATTGCCGATTAAAATTAATAAGAAATTAATCTTTTAACTTTTAAACAAACAATACAATCAACTTTTTTTAAGCAAAAGTCAATAAAAATTATAATAACCGAACAAAGTTTGTAAAAGTTAACTTTTTTTCTGCTTGGAAGTTTATTTAATTGAGTGTAAAGTGATAATAAAAAGGTAAAATATATCCCATTTAGGAGATTTCGATTTGGTTGATAAATGTCATCAGCTATAAAAACGTTTTATTCTGTTTGATTAATCGCAGACCTAAGATAAAAAATAGCTTAATGGTGGAATATAATATGCCAAAAGAATTGGATTTTCTTTGCATGAGAAAGGGGTTCAGAAAAAATTAAGAAAACTAATTTAAATGTTGTTCTATTTATTTTTAATTATTTTTAGAGAAATTCCTCTCCAATGCGATGTCAAAATCGTATTATTAGAAAATCATATTAATTTTGAAAATGGGGGTCGTAGTCTGAGCAAGGTTGAAAAAATTGAAAAAATTTCATTGAGCAAAATAGACTGTGACCAAGAGAAATGTTAATAGTAATGCAAGAAAAAAAGAATTTTTCATAAACCTATACATTTGATTTTCTAACCCGAATTTTTATTTATTTAACAATTTTGAGTATTCAATTGAATATTATTAATTTGTTTATTTTAGCTTTAATGGTGTTTGAAAAAAATATTAAACGACTATATTTAATTTAATCTGTAATGACAGTGATAAAATCATCGGCAATGCACATTTAAAAATAAATATTAATGCCACTTGTAAATGCGTTTTGAAAAATATATAAAATAAAAATAATTATATAGCAATGCCAATTTCTAAAAGATATGTCTATCAGTTCCCATTTAAATCTAATAATTAAAAAAAGAATGTGAAATGTAATGAAATTGTAAAATAATATAAATTTCCCAAGTATAAATAAAGAGTTAATATAGGAATTGTAAATAGAGTAAATATCCATGGAGTCCATGAAGCAGCTAGAAGTTTATAAATAAATTTTAAAAATTCAAAAACACCGTAGTTAAGTTGATATTTAAAAAAAAATGATTTATTTGATACTTCAAAAAATTATTGGAAACGATTAAGCTTTGCTGGGAATTCTTAAAAGAAAAGCTTGTCTGGGTCTATGGGCTGAATCTAATATTATTGATAATTTAATTTAATAATATATTTTGACCTCTCGCCCTTTCAATAGCCCTGGATGCAATGAGGGTTATAAATACATAAAAAGATAAATTAATACCTGAAGAGAAAGCTTTTTTTTAACACGTCAATCAGATAAAACAAATAATGAAAATTATATTATTTACCTTTAAAGGATTAACAAAGAAGACATTTCAGAAGAATCTTGGTTATTCCTGGAATGGATTTATTAATAAACGAAGAAGATTTAAACACTTAAAATAATTAATTTTATAATTAAATTATGGAGAACACTCAAAGACATTGTAACATCCGATTCAACAATAGAAAAGAAAAGTTGGTTCGAGGGAAGTGAGGGCGCTGTGAGCCAACAACCACTCTAATCAAATTAGATATTAAATTCAAATTAAAAAAAATATTTTCAATCAAGATGACCGCCCGAGTCAAATGAAATATTAAATTCAAATTTCAAAAAATATGATTTTTATTAAGTATTTGTTGAATTGATGTAATCTTGATTTTAAAAAATTGAAAATAATATTAAATAAAGAAAAAAAATAGATGGCAAAAATAATATAAGATATAATATCAATAATAACATTAATCGACCCAGTACTTAAGGTCAAATACAAAAAAAATCAAAATATCATTATCTATTAATTTAGCGAAATAATGTCCTCAGATTTATATTTATAAACATCCTATCCTATGCCTGGGTGATGTTCTTTGATGTAGGTAAGTAATCATTAATAAGTTTATTTAAATTTGACAATCAGCTATCAACTTATTGTATATTTGAAGTGTGTGATGATTAAAATTGCGGTGAGACTCGAATTGAAAATTATTAAACTCGAAAATGATAAGCTGAATTCATTGTTGAAATAGTGTAATCATAGAACACAAACAAATTATCCCTCCCCGAAGTTGATTGCCAAGTGTTTATTTATTTTGGAAATGAGAGAAAATTCGTTGATAAATAACAGCAGAACCCAATAATATATAAATTATTCTCGGGTCTCTTTTGACTATTAAATATGATAATAATAAGTTAAAAATTATTTTTTTAAGGAATCAATAAAAATAAATTATTAGAAATTAATTCTCCATATTTTATTAAGATAAATGGCTTTTGCTTGTTTTAAAGTTTTTAATGTATTTTGTTGTCTGCCGTAAAAATTTAGTGTCTCTTAGAAAGTAAATTATTTAGTTTGAGTTTATTGGAAAAATAATTAGGTTTAAAAATTTCACTATTAAAATAATCAATATACATAGTTTCATTTTATCTATGAATTTTTTGAAATGGATAGGTAGTTTTTTATTGAAGTGACTGTCGTATGATGGAGAGCAAGCTAGTTGTTCAAACTGACATGTTCATTATCAGAGGCACTATTATTATTAGTTCCATTCTTCTCCAGTTATCAGTGTATAGTAAGTAAGTAATGAGACTTCCGACCATGTTCAGAGAAGCTCCTATGAAAAATTTTAACTTAAAAAAATTTAACTACTCAGAATTTTTTTAATTAAATTTTTTTTTTGGACTATTTAGATTTAAGAAAGATTAGTCATTTAAGAAAAATTTTAAATTAAAAAAAAAAAAAAATTTCACTTAAGTTAAAATTTTTTGTAGGGATAAATATGGAACATCATAATAAATCAAAGTTTGAGTGGAAAGTTGGCTTTTCTCTAAAAACGAGTCTTTATTATGCGACACTTCAATAAGAAATTCTGAACAGCTTTGAAAAATTTATGATTACACCCTGGGAAAAATAATTTCTTTTTCGTTTGGGAGATTAGTCTAATAAAAAATTTTTTATCCGATTTAACAATGGGGCTAAATTGGAAAGTAAAACAAAATACTGACAGCTATCACTATATTTGTTAAAGATTGGGTGCTAGTAGTTTAGTTGAACCTAAACATTTTCTACTATCCTTGATAGTCCTAAAGGGAGCAAAATTTAAATATTATTTTCAAATATGAAAAAAATATCTATTTTATTTGTTCATTTCTTCGCATCAACATTCTAATAATAATGGTAAGTCAGCACTAGATATTAAAAATGTTTAAAAAAATAAGATTGAATCTAAATCTAAATACAGGCCCGTTGCACAGGCTGACGTCGAAAAAGAAAAAAGAATATTATAGAAAGAAGAGAAAAAATAGATATCACCTGAATATGCATTTACTATTTGTATAGTATCAATAAAATGAAAAGGAGAAATTTTTCATTTTTGTTTGTTATAATTTAAATATATATATTTTTATATTAAGAAAAAGAATGAAGAAAAATTATTTATTTACCTGTTAGTGAAAGACTTTAATATGAAAATAATATAATACAATAATTATGTTTAGTTATGTGAAAGTAATTAATCGAAGGGCAAAAGGGAACTTCATTTGCCAACGAATGTAGATGAAGTTACTCTGTGCTTACTGTGGCAGCAAGGCAATCGGCAGCTCTCAGCCCATCGCAAGCCAGAACTTGTTAAGACCTGCAAAAGAAAAAGAAGAGATCTATAAGATTTAATCTAAATATTTATAAAATTCAAAATATAATAATAATATAAAGTGAAATCTTGTATTTTAATAAATATAATAAAAAAAAAAAAATTATTTGATTATTTCAATTAATACAAATACAACTAATGAAGCAATAAGAAGATGAACATGAATATGATTTTTTTTTTTTACGAAATCATTCGTGAAACATGATCAACCAATTGTCTCTTACTGTTAGAGCAGAGGTAAAGCTCTTGTTTCATGATCTAAGAGTCAGTGGTTAGCTTGAACAATAAAATTTATTTAAATTATATTGGCTAATAAATATGGATTGAGTCTTAATGCCGAAGATTTAAAAAACCAACAATTATTTATTCTATTATTTAATATGAATAAATAAGACTGAAGTAAATATATGGTTCCTTGAGTCAAAGTAATTTGAGTGGAGGAGACAATTGACTTTCAACCAAACTAAAGCCAAGAACAAAAAAAATTCTATTTTTTATATGAACATTATAATAAATATATAAATATAAATATATATATAATAAATAAATAAC
Source organism: Anisolabis maritima (assembly GCA_010014785.2). Taxonomy (NCBI): domain Eukaryota; kingdom Metazoa; phylum Arthropoda; class Insecta; order Dermaptera; family Anisolabididae; genus Anisolabis; species Anisolabis maritima. The sequence goes on from JAAAKE020163136.1 coordinate 9,660, forward strand.
AGTGGTTCTCGATCTTTTTTTGTTTATGGACATTGTTTTTTGTTAAGGGCCTCCAGTAAGTGGAAATATAAAATCCTAAGTCTTAAAGTGTAACAAATTTTCATTATAATTTGTGCAACAAACCCCTGGGAAGAAAATGCAAACCCCTGAAGGTCACCGGATCACATTTTAAGACCCGCTATAATGAGATTTATTTCTCTTTATATAAATAGTTGAAGTGATTTATTAGTTTTATTTTAATAACTAATAAACCCTTATTTAATTTAATTAAAAAAATAAAAATAAAATAATTATGTAAATTTAAATGGTTTTCTATTATAATCTTAACTAAACTATACACATATAGTTTATTGATTTATATTTCCAATAATAGAAATAATAATTTTAGTAATATGAAATAAAATCTATTTAATTTATTTTTAAATTTAAATTAATTTGAAAATTTATTATTAATTAATTAAATTAAATTGTTTTAATTATTTGTATGGGTATCTTTATGGGAATAGCTTCAGTGTATGTATTGTACTATGATGGCAAAAAGTATTGACTGTCGTCCGCTGACACATGCACTCTAATGTCTTGTTAGTCTGAGGCTTGACCCTTGTCAAAGAACAATAGAGACCTTTTTGAAGAAAAAAAGCAATAAACCTTTGGATCATTTTAATTTAAAATTCAAATTTCATTTTCAACTAAAACCCAAATTAAAATATATTCCTGTGTCTTATTCAGAAAAAAAAAAAAATTTGGATTGTGAACGAAAGTTCTTTGTCATTTCTACTTTGGTGTGCATAAATATGTCTATAATGTAAACAAATAAAAAAAAAGTGGGAATTGCGGGAATTCCCTTAAGTCCAAAGGGGGAGCTTAGAGCGGTATAGGTTTAGTGAGTTTCTTTGAATGAAAGCGTTATTGCCATACTAAATACTTTAGATTAAGTAAAGCTAAAGTGACACTAAGGGTAAGTATTTTTGAAACAATTCAGAATCATCCAAAAAAATTTATACAACAGATTATTTCAAGAATTTAAAATTATATATTTAGAATATTAGAATTGCTATTACTTTCTAAATTATTTTAAAAATATATAGTCGAATGGAGGCAACTAAATTTTTTTCGCAACCCATCCAATCCGTCTCCAACTACTTCTGTACAAAAATTAGTGGGCCACGTTACTCTATAAATTCCTAAATTTTAACAATTTCAATAAAATTAAACAAATAACTTCTAAAGTTTTAATGTTGTTGGTTGGAAAATAAGAAAAAAAAAATTATTTACATTTTAATTTGTTAGAAAATCCAATTTTTAGATTTCTAATCCCTTCTTTCTAAATGAGGTCCATAAATAAACACTTTAACTTAAACCCCCCAAGTAAATAATAAAACTGTCTTTCCTTCTTGAGTTGTTTATTTTTCCTCGGAATGAACTTTGTTTGAAGTTTCAGATAATGTCCTTAGAGGGTTATCTAGAAAGAAGATTATTATACATTCTAAACAAAATAAATTTCCAATTGTATTATATAAAGCTATTAGAACTATTATTCCATTCAGGGAGAGAAATTCATATTATATTTTTCTCGCTATTAATTTGAGTGTAGATTATTCATTTGCTGGATGCAGATTTGTATGCCAAGCTTTCATCAACACATCTGGAGCTCAGGCTGGATTTAGCAGAAACAACACGAGTCTGCATGCGGAATCTTCATTAACCATTAACAACAAAATTAGCCCCTCCCATTTTAAATTACAGAGAGTAGTAGCGCCGGTCAAGGTTTAAGCTTGTCTTTCCCTAAAATAAGCATTAAAAATAAATTAAAACCAAAAACACTAACTACTTCTTTTTTCTTTTAATTAAATATTTAGATACTAAACTATCATTTGGAAGTACTTTAATATTGAGTTAAAAAAAGTAATTTCGAATATTTTTTTTTATTTTTTTATTTAAGTTTTTAACTGACATGGCGATCTTAATTAAAAGGTCATTAATGATTAATCAAGAGATTTCTTTGCGATTTTATATGTAAGCAATTACTTGTATAAATAACTTCTAATTGTCAAGATAAGAAGGAAATTATCCACACTAAAAAAATTGCCTTTCAATAGCATTGCATTTGTGAGTCATTTTTAATTTTCAATGGGGAAAAAAAAGAAACTAAGAATATATATTAAGATATAGATGGAAGGAAAAATTTTTAATTTAATTTTGATATCTATAAAAATTTAATATTTTTTTTCGGTTTCA
>JAAAKE020163147.1:0-11897 GCA_010014785.2 Anisolabis maritima
TATATAACTCTTGAGCCCCCCCCCCCTCCCTTAAATTTTGAATTATTTAAATATTTTAAGTGCTTAATTTGCGAACTTTCCTGGCGTCATAACTCCCACCTAAGATCATCATTATGTCTTATTATTGGCGTAGGAAATTTGGGGTTAACCCCTTCCCTCATTGTCCATATATTATTTTAAATTAATATTACAATTGTATTTTTCATTTTATAGTATTTATTAATATGTTACCTTCATGATTGATTGTAAATTCGTTCATTTGCTTTAGAATTAATTGACTGTTTTAATTTAATTCACTTAATGTATTTTAGGTTTGTAAAAAAAAATATATATATATACTTATTTCTTTTAAAATAAGATTCTACTCGAAGCAATTTTGTATAGAAACCCGGAGGTAGCAGATTAATCTTAATCCACAAGGCCCATGACGTTTCTTTTTCTCAAATAAAAAGTTGTTTCCACTATCTATTTTAGCACTTAAGTTGCCTTGATAAAATCCATTCGTGGTTGCGAATTGTGCTTTGATTTAGTTGCTGATGACGAGGTTTTCTGGAAAAAAGAAAACAGCTCGCCTCGAAGACAGGTGGAAGGAAACTCTCTCTCTTCTTATCAGAGTAGGAAGGAAAAACATTTTCATTTATTTTTATCTACCAGCAAACGTTTAGTATAGTGAATTTCTTAAAGTATTAGCGTCGTATATAGTCTACTATGACAACTTAAACTCCGAATTATAATTAAATGACTAATTTTATTTAATATCTCACTAAAACAGTTTTCCTTTTTTTAAAATAAGTATTTATTTTTAGGTATCCTGGTTTCAACAACAGCACGAGAAAAAGAGAAGAAAACGTGATTTTGCCAACAATTTTGGTTCGTTCCTGGATGAGCTCGATCCGTTGCCAATTAACCTTCCGCATTCTCGTCAACGGTATCGAACGATAGGACATATCGAGTCTTTCAGCGATCCTCTCTTCAAAGAGCAATGGTATCTGGTGAGTACTACTCTTCTACTTATTTAAATATTTTTTTAATTAAAATCAAATAATGTTTTTTCGTGAATTTTCTTAATATCTGCACTTATTTGATCAATGAACTTGGCCATAATCTTTTGATACTGATGGTATCCAAGCTAAGATTTCGAGGGGTAGGCTCAGAGTCGCTAACCTCTTTTTATGATCTAACTTATCAAAAAATTTCTTTTTTACATTACATCAAAATTGTTATTATGTAGATAAAGCCCTGTGTTAGTTTCATTTCCTCGCAACTCAAACACTCTTTTTTAATATAAAAATTCTTTAGTAAAATATCAAAAGAGTAATCTTCAAGTTGTCGGCATGCATATTGAATGGCATTAAACACACATTGTTAAAAAAAAAAAATTAAATAAATGTAACTAAAAAAGAGGGTATGTTTTTGATAGTGGAGAGGTGACATTTACACGCAACATCCCCCTTGTTCTATCCACTAGTAGTTTGATCCCAGATGCTTTGGGAATTATTCCCTGCCGTAGTGACCAAAGGTGTCTGACCACTTCAAAGGAGCGGAAGCCCAAGGGAACAAAGGGCTCCTGATCTGACACCCGTCCTTAATTAATTTCATTTCAGGTCGAAAAGTCGAACACTTTTCAGGTTGTCTTTCGTTTGACAGCTCTGTATGCCCTAAACGGAATAATCACATCCAATTCTTAATTTCCTATTTGTTAATAAATATATCACCTGTGTTGGGTATTTGCAAGCATATTTATTTACACCGCGTTTCTATTAAATCTCTTCTTTATTAATGTCAAACTTGAGTGAATTTTATATAATATTATATTAGTTTAGTACGTATATTCAAATAAAATTACCCTCCGAATAATAAGTTAGAAAATTTTAATGAAATGGCTAATATGGACTCATCCTCCTCGCTTTCATAATTATATTTATTGACCTTATCAGGATTAGGCTAGAGGGCTAGTGAATAAGATCTCTGTTCTCTAAACTTTTGCCAATATTCAGAGAACCTTAAAACATATTTCTAAATATAAATATCAAATTTAAAGAAAAAATAGATTTAAATTAATTTTTTATTTACTAAACTAACTTTAATTTTTTTTTTTTTTATATGATGCTTTAAAATAAATCAAATCGATCGCCTCAAAGAATATATTATCACCTGACCCTTTCAACGGAAATACACGTTTTGATGTCCCTCCCTTCAGTCTTAAAACTCCCAAAATGGTGTGTGAATGTGTATGAACAAGATTTCTCAAAAAAGAACAAGCTGCTCGAGGCTGAAGCTTTACTGCCAACGGATACTAGTTCTTTACTGGTGTACTTTTTTCGATTTTCTCAAAATTTGCTTTAACAATTTTGATTAAAATCCATAAAACAATTATTTATTAGATGATCTTTGAAAAGAATTAACCCTCATACACCCAAAATTGTTTAGGGCCCACGTTACTCTTTGTAGGTTTTTAGGTTTTTTTGTGATTTTCTCTTAAACTACTTTAACGATATTGATTAATTTGACTGTTCATTGAAGGCTACTTAGCGGGCCCGACGCAAAAAATCTGGTATGACAGCATATCACTCAGCTTTCGTTATATTAGGTAAGAGAAAGTTATGAGATGTGCGTTTAGTCACACCAGATTTTTTTTAAAAGTAAATCGAGAAATTAGAAAAAACAAAAAATTTAATAATATCGAAGAAAAGAACAAAAACGAAGCCAAGGTTAATCTTATTTTGAAATTTTCTAATACAATTAAATTATTTTCTTCATATTTTTCTTCTTTCGTTTTCTTTTAAAATTTCTACAAGTTTATTTTTATTAAAATACTTCCTATAGTAAAATATGATTATATATTTATTTAAATAAGATTTTAATTGATTGTTCATAAAATTCAATATAAATTAGAATGAAATATTAAATAAATGATGAAATTATGGAAGGAATGAATTTAAAATATTATTACCAGCTTGTTGTGTTGTATATAAGAAAGCTTAATTTAAATAATTAAATGAAGGTGAGAGTACAAACAAATTATAAATAATTAATGGATAATGAACATAATTACTCACTGGAAATGAGAGACAATGTTACAAAAAAAAAAAAAGACTGGAAAATATTTAATGTAATGGAGACGGGAAGTTCAGATTTCGCAGAAAAAAAAGTATTTTGTGACGTATGCAAAAACATAGGATAATATAATATTTTTTATAATTTCTCCATAACCACCTCTAATTATATCTGTGAACCAGTGAAAATTTTGAGCCGCCAGAGTCGGATTTTAAAAAGGGGTGGCCAGAGAGTAGGAAAGTATTGAAAAGCCCTTAAGAGATGATTTAGCCAAACACATAAGGAAAAAAAAGGTCAAATATATTAAAAATTGCGGTTATAAAATTTTTAATCTCTGTTGTTTATTGATATCTTTTAAAACCTAATAATTTCTGATATTATTATTATTTAAAGAAAATATTAATTGTATATATATATATATATATATATTTTCAATTTTCGTAGAAAATTTATTTGAAATAATCCATATTGATGGAAATCAACAAATATCATCAAAATTATGGTAAATATTAATTTTAAAAAATGGTATGACTAGACGCACATTACATAACTTTCTCTTACCTAATATAACGAAAGCTGAATGATATGCTGTCATACCAGATTTTTTGCTTCGGGTCGGCTAAGTAGCCGTTCAATGAGTCAATTTAATCAATATCGTTAAAGTAGTTTAAGAGAAAATCACAAAAAAAACCTAAAAACGTACAAGAGTAACGTGGGCCCTAAAAATTTTTTTGGGGTATGAGGGTTAATTCTTTTTAAAGATCATCTAATAAATAATTGTTTTATGGATTTTAATTAAAATCCTTAGAGGAAATTTTGAGAAAATTGAAAAATAGTATATCAGTAAAATATTTATTAGAATCCGTTGACCGATTTTATTTTATCCAAAACCTTCGAAATGCAAACGACATGGGAACCTTTAATATAAAATTTTTGCCTTTCGTTTTATGAGAAATCTTGTTCACACATAGACTATTTTGCGAGATCCATATTTTTAGACTTAAAAACGTGTGTTTCCGTTGAAATCTTAACATCGTTTTTTTTTTTACTTTCTCTAACCTATGTATGTAATATATATAAGTAAAACCTGCTGCTCTTTGGTTCGTCTCGGATCTTTTAAATCAATATATTTTAGATTTTGCATTTCGAATCAGAAATGAAATTGAAAAATCTTCATGCACTTTATTATAGCATTTATTTATTTATTTATTCTATCCTTTTGTTTTGATTCTTTTTACTGCATTTGTACAATATTTTCCATTTCAACATCATATTTTTATTATTTAGAAAAAAAAAAAACTTTTAGAACACATGAATTGTTTAGAATTGTCCTTTATCCTTATCAATTCAGCGACTCTGATTTGTTTATTTCTCTGAAGTTTCTCTTTGCGCTTGAAGAAATTTAAATTATAAATGAAACATTTTATTATAATTTTCTCATACCAAGAATTACTTTTCTGTAAACAGCAATTCAAGTATATTCATTAAGTTTCTTAACAAATCCCTTATCCCTACACATTCGGCTGACAACTTTCTTGATTGAAAATCCAAACTCACACATAAGATTTTATATCAATTCATTTTCTTTTTGATAGATAAATTTTGGAAACAGATTAAATTAACATCCGATGCTTTAGGTGTTTCGGGAAATTCTTGATGGCTTTTCTTTTTCCCGTCTTCCTTCGATATGCATTGCAATTTCCTCTGGACTGTGTTTCGATTCCATTATTCCCATTGCGACCAGTCGATTGCCAAGCTTAAAAAAATAATTCGCTACTCGAAGAGTCTCGTATTCATTACCCCTCCCATACAGCCCAGAAAAATTTGTTACCTGGGAATCGACTTTTTGGGCCTGTCTCACGTTCTCACCTAATACAAGAGAAAAGCTATCCTGTCCCTTTTCACTTGTGCCATTTAGGCCCTAGCGACCCAATGCATAACTAAAAGGCAAAACTCCTTTAAAATGCATTAGTATTTACAAAATTATATAAATATACATTTGACCACAAACAAATTCTTTTCGTATCAAAAAAATACAACTTAGGTTAACCCAGAAATGACTTATCAAAATATACAAAATTTTCGGATTAATTAATTGCCATAGGAATGGAATTTGGCAAAATTAATCCTTATACCACGGGGATAAATGACAACAATATTTAGATGTTCTTTTTCTATAAATAAATTTGAAGAAAAATAATTTTTAATATTCTTTTTTCACATTTCCATTCTCTGGCATTTCTTGCGTGTTCAAAGAATCAAATTACAGAAAAATAAAATAACATAAAATTTTGCTATAGTAAAAACTCTTAAAAAAAATAAAAATAATTTTTAAAAATGTCTTTGGAAAAGTTTAGCTTTTTATTCGCTTTGAATGAAATTTATTTTTACGTTATTATGTTATGAAAAGGAGTGGGTGAGATAACTTTTATTATTATTTTTTTTTTTTAATAACATCCTGTTTGTAAAGAAAGATTTTTTGATGTTTTGAATTGATATCCGCTTTATTGTCAAAAAAATTTTAAATTAGCTTAGCTTTCCAATTTTCTACTCTCTTTTCTTTATTATTAATATATTAATATTATAAAGAACAGGATTAACCAATACACAAATTTGTTTTCTTTTTATTGGCCTCCTCTTAAAGTTTCATTAAAAAAGATGATTCAGGCCCATATTATTTTGATAATGAATTTAACTGTTAAATTATTTCAATTAAAATTTAGAACGGGTTAATACTTTATTTGAAGTCGCTTGCTGCCAAAAGTTGATGTCGCCTTTGGTCTTTGATTAATAGCTTTTATAGTATATTAAATTTGCTTCTATCCATCAAGATATTGTGCCTATTGGAATACACAAAAACGAACACAAGTATCAGAGAAATCTTAATTTTGAAAAAAATTATGAACACTAAATTTTCTTATAATGGGTAACAAAAAAAAGTAATTTTAAATTATTTTTTTTTTGCTTTGTCTTAATAGATAATTAGGGGAGGTTCATGGAAAGCAAAATCATCAAATTTCATATTTTTTCAAATTTGAATAGATAGTGGTAGCCCCCACAATATTCAGAGGTATCTTATTAGTTCTGAAATTGTTGCGTGTTTAATTCCAAGGCGGCACTGCCGAATCTACACTGTGAAATTCATGGTTTACAAAGCTATAACTACGACAAGAGCTTAATACTAGTAAGTTAATTTATTTAATATCCTTTTTCTTTCTTTGTTTTATCCCTATTCGGGTCAGCTTTTAAAATTTAAAAATGCAACGGATTGAAAGACAGGTCGGCTCGTTGCAGAGCCTGAGGCATGATTGGGAGAGAGTAAGACTCACATATATAGGGAGTAGAAGAAATGTCTAACTCCGGTAACTCGTGGTCGCACTTCACGTATCTACCAGGCGTGAGTCCCTGAGTAAATCTATTTAATATATAAAAAATAATTAAAATATAATAAATACATAATATAAATAAGTTTAATATACTGTATATAAAATACACGGTATTTAAGCAGCACCTACTCAAAGTTTTTACTAGTCCCACTGATATATAATTCCATAAGATTATTAAAGAATTTAATTAAACTAAATTAAGTTTTTAATGAAAATTTTCAAATTAAATATATAAAATATAATCATTGCTACATTGCTTTAGTTTAAATTAAATTTTCATATACAGTCCATAATTTTAAGTATATAAAATTTATTTCTAATACGCGACATATTTTTCATCCGAATATGATGATGGAAATTGCTTCAATCAAATTTGGTTGGGTTATCTATCGAAATAAATTATACTCAAGGGAGAGGGAAGGGGGAGGAGGAGGACAAACGGTTTATCTAGTGAGAAATATAATTTTTTAACATTTTTGTATTTATATCTAATAAAATTCTACTAATCTTTGATTATTAACATAACTCAAAATTTTGAATAATTTATCATTTACTCTGAAGTTAATCATTCTTGATTATAGAGGCTGTTTAAAATTTATAATAATAACAATATTTTAATTTTTTTTAATAATTTAAATTATTATATTATTAATTACACTAAATTTTTATTCTCCATTGCAGAATGGAGGTGCGAAGGACGGCCACGACATGAATGTAGCTCCAGCCTGGCAAAGAGGCTACACTGGAAAGGGGGTAGTCGTATCTATCCTCGACGATGGCATCCAAACCAACCATCCCGATCTCGCCCTTAATTATGTGAGTGGCAGACAAATGCTTTTTAATTTCATCTATTTATCTATATAAGAAGTTGAAAGTGATGTCCGGTACTTATAAAAAAAAAATTTAATTTCATATTTTTAAATTCAAAAAGAATTACAAAAAATTATATTAAATATTAGAAATAAAATTTTAATAAAAAAAATAATTAAACTTTAATAAAAAATATTTGAAAACTATATACTTCATATATAGTTAAAGAGAATTATTTTAATGAAAAAAATTTATTTTTATATTTGCAATTATGATTTTAGATTTGAAATAAATTTATTTCAAATTAAGAATACATTAAATAAATTAATATTTTAAAAGTTTTTTAATGTTAAATACTAAAAACTTTTGGCCTGCTATTTGAACTAATTTACCGTCCAATATGAATATTTCTTCGTTCTTCAATACAAACTAACCTAAAGTTAATAAAATTGTTCCGATTCAAACCACAAGATTCATATTCTTTATTCCAATTAAAAGAAAATTTCATTTAACCCCATATCAAAAACATGTGACAAAATTATAGTTTTATAAGGATCTCGCGACTTTCGAACTACTTGGCATACGAACTTTTTTTTTTTCCATTTTGGCTTGAAGATTCCAAATTATTTTATGAACTACAATACGTATTTTTGTAATATGTGTCGTTTTTAATTTAAATTTATTGCACTAACACGTTATAAAATTATAAAATGATGTATTAAAGTAGGTTATATTAAAAATCTAAAATAATTAAATAATAATATAAATGATTAATAAAACGAATAATTTCTCAAAAAAATACATACTGTTTTTATTTTTTCCCCAAAAATTCTGGGAACGGATTAATTGATTCCCCATAAGATAAAATGGACAACTGGGTTTCGAGATATGAACTGCGGACGGGAACGAATTAATTTGGTAAGTCAAGGACCTACTGGCCTGTAATTATTACCATCAAAAATTGTATGTGATTTGACGAATTTAACGCAACCATTATTGTATATTTGGGAAGACCTGACCTCTCTTCACAAACATTGACCTGGAGCTAAAGTCCCGTCTATTCGATGGGCCTGATACCCCCTCCCCTCCCCCCGCCCTTGATAATTATATGATAAAATTCAAGAAAAGGTTTCAAAGAATATACATCGAAAACATTAATTTTGGTTTTTATTGATTTTTGATTGATTATACTCTTGAGTCATATCCGATGGACTTGAAAGGTAAGAAAGAGATCCTGTACTACCTTTTTCCTATTCTATCGCAACTTTCTTTTTGAAGGTTTGTTGCAGGCAGAGAGAGAATTTTGGGGGTATCATTTCCTCTATTTCGGCAATTTGTTTTTAGATATTCTCTTGTAACTTTTTAAAGCTTCGACAATCTTAAATAGTATCATTGCCTTCCTGAACGCTCATGATTTGCTTTTTCTTGATTGTTGTTTCTTTAAATTGAATTTTATATAGTCTATCATTTAATTGAAATATTTGTATCAATTTTTTGTATAAAAAATAGTATATTTTTATTCAAAAGAATAAACAGGAATTTATTAATTAATTAGGCTGTTATTTATTTTATTTAAACATATGGCTGGGTTTAATTGACGATTGTCTGTATAAACATTGATGATGTTTATTCCGGTATTTTGTCTTTTGTTAATTTTACACATTCAAAAATAATTCCTTCTCTATTATGAAATCATTTGATAGTAAAATTCACATATTATTTCATTAGGTAGAGTTTTTTACTTTCTCTTACCTATATATGAAATATATAGTGAGAAAGTATTGCGTTCTCAAAAAAATCACTGTCGATATTTCAACGGAAATACACATTTCCAAGTCTCCTGAGTCAAAAAAAGGTCCCACAAAATGGTATGTCTATCTGTGTATTTTTCAAAAATGAAAAACATGATATAAAAATGTTATATTTTATATATATATATATATATATATATAGTAGTATATATATATATATGCATGGAATCAAATTAGGATCTTCCGCTATCACTGCGGACTTGTTACTCTTGATGATGCACAGACCATAATAATTCTAATTTTGGCCTTATTAAATTTTTCAAAGAACAATTTTCAAAAAATAAATAGATATCATCGTAGCTTTTATTTTTATTGTAATAGAACTAAAATTGTATATTAAAAAAAAAATATATATATATATATAAGTTTCAGGTACAATCATGTATTTTTGAATTTATATTTCATTCATTACCAGGGCCTGGGCTCATCTTTTCGATATTCTAAGTGGTACTTTATATGAAGCTTCAGGTTATTTTTTCAACTTTTTTCAATAAATATTAAATTTAGCCTAAATTATGACTTATCGATTTTTATAAACATTTTATTTGTAACAATTTTTGTTTGAAAATTTTCACCTTCTCCTTTATCCACTTTGATTTATATTACGAACTAAAAATTATTTTTTTCTAATTTTATGTTTTATTTTTTAAATTATATTAACTATTAATAGATAAGAAGACTAATATTATAATACTTGTGGTTTTGATTATTTATTTTTTTTATTTTATTATCTAAATCCATTCACTTCATTTACTTCAAAAATTATTAAATTTTTTTCTTTCAAACTGGTAATTTCAATCATTTCTATTCTATTTCTAAAAAAAAAAAAAAAAAAAAACCATATATATAATAATGGCACAACTACTTTATAAAATTTTTCAAATACCTGGACTCTGATTAATACCTAAAAGCGAAAATATAGTATAATAGAATATATAATAGCAATAAATGAAAAAACGGAGTGCAAAGCCCTCTGCCTAGCTGCGCAGCTAGTTATTTATATGTTTAATAGGATAAAATTATTAAAGCAAACATAATCATAAATGTTTACTTAATTAAATTAAAATTACTAATATCATTTAGAAGAGCAAAATTGCCTGTGTTCAAATAATATTTCACCAAAGTTTTGCAAATTATCCAAATACATCACAACGCCCTGTTTATGTTTAATAATTTAAATTTATATTTATTAGTAAATGTGTAGTGGAATATTTAAAATAATTTCGTTCTCATGTTTATCTATGAATTCTAGTCTTTCTCCGGACATATGTGTCAGGGACTATTCTTAGAGAAGTTGCAGATGGTAAAAAATTTTGCCATCTTTGCAAAATATATACCAAATTTTTCGCTCTGGGTAAAATTTGTCAACTAGCCTTAGTTATAATTTGTAAATTGTTTAATCTCTTTTTGGCAAAAAAAAATATAGACCCATTTTGCGAACTCCAAGCGAGTTGGGGTTCCTTCATATCCTTATCGGCTACGCTCCTGGGGCTAACATATCGTGAATACTTCAGTGAGTAACTTGCTTAGAATTTGACTGGGGGGGGGGGGAGAGATCCTAATTCTAGAAAATCCACTACTTTAATCTAACAAGTGCACACAGGAACAGAAACTTTGGAAACGACTGGCTTTTTTTCTTATAAACAAATTCACTTCCAATTTCATTGTTTAAATTTTTTCATTTTTCTTTCTCGTTTATTCTTAAAGTTGATTTAAACTAGAAAAATTAGTTGTTTCCGTAAATGGCATTTCATTTAGACTCGCATTACAAGTATCTTTTTTATGGTTGCATGTGAATAAATTTCGAGGTTCCTAACAGCCAAGTACATCATGTAAATCTCGTATGCTCCGAAATCACATCACCATCAGAGAGCATTGTGAATGCCATTTAATTTGTGTAACGACTCGTCGCCCTATATATGGAAAGGCTCATTGAATGCTAAAAAGCTCTCTTCTCTCTTGTGCTGGACCAAACTGCTTAGCATCCATTTTGAAAAGCTTCAGTATTTCCAAGAAGAGAGTAGTCTCTTTTTTGCCCTGAAATGTTTTCTCCCTCTCTAATTTCTGAGAAATCATACCACCAGCCCATTCAATTCATTCCCTTATCATTTAATTGTTCACATTCGCGAGAAGACCCTTTTTTAAGTACTAAAAGAAGAAATGGGACAAATCACCACCTTTGCTTTTTTTTACTCACTGATATATTCAAAGTGTTACAAAATATTTTTATCTTGTTGGAAACCAAATATAAAAGATAAGATGTAATACTCACATCAAGGATGAACCCAGAAAATTTTTTGTGTAGGGGAGGGGAAGTGGAGGGTAAATTAAGAAATGTTGGAATTTGTTGAAAAATAAACTTAAAACTTATACTATTATTTTTATTGCGGAGGGAAACTGGAGTGCCCCTATTGATGAATCTATCTAGATGCTATTTACATAAAGTCCCTGATTCTAATCTAATCTACAGATTCCCGACCATTAATGAATAGAACGGATCAACAATTCACGAATCACGAATTTGTACCCCAAAGATAAAATATTTGTATTTCATTATTTGCTCTTGTCTTTTTTTTTTTTATTTTTTTGTATATGATGTATACAGAGGGTCTATTTGTACGCATATATAATTCAAAAAAATATAATACTTGAATTGCTTTTATTTATATATGAGAGCAGTACTTTAAAAATTACAAAAAGACGGTAGAATTTTTTTGATATCAATGTTTTTTTTTTTTTTTTTTTTTTTGAATTTTTATAGAATACATGAACTTGGAGATGTTTTCGGCATCTTTGTTATCATCACAATTTAATATTCTGTTATAAATAATTT
>JAAAKE020163158.1:0-11897 GCA_010014785.2 Anisolabis maritima
CAAATGATGATAGCGATGAAAATCACACAATGGGTATCACTTGAAAGCCAACATGTACGTATGTTACTACCGCTAGGGAATGGTGTGTGACATCAGTGCCCCATCCAATCGAGGAATCATTTTTTTGTTAGGATTTGAGGGTTTTTATGCCTTTATTAAAGGTTTTTCCCTCAAAAAATCCGGGTGATATATATTTTTGGCCTACACATGTTTTTCGGACAAAGAAGTTGAGAAGCAAATAAATAATGATATTTAATTATCCCCCCCCTTTTTTTTTCATCCTAAGCCATTTTAATCCTCTGCTCCATTCTATTATGATTTTCAACTATAAGTGGTTAATTAAAAATACATTGAGGCAATTTGCCAGTTAATTTAATGTTCTATCAAAACTCAAACACAACAACAGCAGCCTCCTCGCCTCTTTTTAAGACATCTCCATTAAGGTTTTATTTTATTTCATTTTTTTTTTTTTTTTTTTTATTCTTATTATTATTATAAAGATTTAAAAAACTCATTCTATTGAGTTTGAAATATAATTGGCAAAGTTGAAAAAAAAAAAAAAAACGAAATTGAGTGTTACGTTTAGAGAGAGAGAGGGAGAAAAAGGAGGAGTTGGAAAACTGTAGGATTACTTATTAATAATAAATGAAAGAATTCATTCAAGAAAAGTGTTCAGGAATGTGACGAAACCAAAAAGAAGTGGATGGTAAGATGGCAATACATCAACAACATCCAAAAAAAAAAAAAAGTGAAAAAACTCGGCAAGAGAGATTAGAACGAATGCAATAAATCAAGAATTGATAAGAGTGATTGCTGGCTGGGAACCTTCTAGGTACTTCCATCTTTATGCATGGATAGAATCTTCAAACATCAGAAAACTGCGATAAGACAAAAATTATATTTATCCCTATTTGCGAATTTTTGTCCGTAAATGCTTTTTTTTTTAACTTCCCGATGGAATTTTTAAATTAAATTTTTAGAGAGTCCAGAAAAAAATGGTCAGTCGGGTTCACAAATTCCTATATAGGAAGACTCAAAAAATTTTTTTATATTCTAAAATATTTTCTTCAACCCTCGTTTTCTTTAGAAAATCAAAGTTAAGTAATTGGTAATAATAAAGTATAAATAATTCGGCACCTGACACCATTTAGACTCCGTTCATATTTATTCAAACCAATTGGTAGCCAATATAATTTAAATAAATCTTATGACTCAGGACCTTTAGACCAAGAATCAAGAGCGCTCCTTCTGAGCCAAGGGTCAAGGTAAACACATAAATATTCAAAAAACTGCAGGTTTTCATTCAAATTTTATTCTTTTTGGTTGAATTTGCCTTCTCTTTTGTTACAGGTAAACTTCATCCCATCTTTTTTTCATTGAGCGGGTGAGTTTCCTTCTTTTTTTTTGCTCCCTGGTGGTTGGTTGTTTATATGACAGCCCCAATTAATCGAAGGCCAATTAGGAAGCGTACTAGAATTGTCTCTTATTATTCCACGTGCATGCCTGATAAGAAGAGGTGGCGGGGGAATATTTGATAACGTTTAGCCAGTCTGTCAAATGGAACGTTTTGAATCGGGGAGCTCTTCTCTCTGGCCTTGAATATCAATGCATTCTTTAAAGGGAGGAGGAGCAGATAAACACATAAAATTAATATTATGGGTGAAATTCTTAAACAAAGGGCGGCGCATATACAAGGGAAGATGCAGAGTGATTAGGATCGGCATTTTTTTACGAGACAGAATTGAAATTAATTTAAATAATAATAAGCCAAGCAAGAAAGCGAATTAACAGCCAAGGGCTAGTGTTATTTTAATTGCTAGCCCCACCTCGTTACGACTGCTATTCACAATAGAATAAATTCCGCCCTTTGGCCCTTTCCATTCGGGCGAGGGGGGAGGGGATTATTTATTTACCCTGGGCCCATTCAGACCCAATAAAAAGCCAGTTAGACCTGCATTTTGTTTTCTTGCGTCTTTCCTGGTCGCTTAATAATAAAATCCAGCAACTAGGAGTAGGAAATTCATAATTTCAAATTGAGGCAATTTCAGAATTAACGATTTTGAGTGCTTAATTACAAAATAAAGCGAGATTATAAAGAAATTAAAATTATTAGCCTATTAAAACTTCCCACCTTTATCTCCTTTATTTGAACAATATAAAAAGCTAGAGTATAAAATTTTATTAAAAAACAAGCCTCTCTCTCTTTAATTTTAGTACTAAAAAAGATCTTCATCATATTTAAAGAGAAGAAGGGGGAGATTAATTTTCATGCATTTCGCATTCTTCTGGGTCCGAAAATTTTTCTATTTTTGAAGACATCACAAATAACCAACTCGCTAATGTATTTTTCGATTAATTGCTCCAGATCTTTTATAGAAATATACAACTAACAACAAGATGGGTTCTTTGCTCTAAAGGAGCTCTGGGCAAATTCAATTGTGCGTGGGTTCGAATTTATGCAACCTATGATATGAGAGATGAGAGGAGACTTGTTAAATTTGAAATAAAAGGAGGCACATCCAGGTTAGCTTAAATCACTTCCCATTATTTCCAAAAATTATCCAAAATGACGTAGCCTCTACATGAATCTCCCTGATCGCTTTTTTAGCCTCTAGATAAAAAAAGTTGGACTTTGAAAACATATATATTAAGAAGAGACTTAGGGATCAATCAAGCCCTGAGGGTAGAGGTAGAGGCGTCGCTTCACATGTGCCAAAGGTTATTAGTTCCCTGAGCGACAAAAATTCATTCATGGCTACCAATTAATATAAAGAAAAAGGATGGAGTCTCAGATGCCTATATTGGATCGTCTACGCCTATAGAACTCTGTCTTTGGCTTGTTGTACAGACAAATTCAAAAGTTTAAATCACTACTGACTTCTTTCTAGTTGTATCTCAGATCGGAAAGCGAATTACTAACCTTTGTAACATGTGAAGTGAGACCTCTACCTCTGCACCCACAGAATCAGGCCTTGATTGATCCGCAAAAAAGTAACATGATGATGGCTGAAAAAGGACTCATTAAGAGTAGGGAAAAGTTTAGCAGAAGAATAAACTCAAAGAGAATAAAATCCATTGGCTATATATAAATTTTAAAAAGTAATTCAGAAAAATTCCTGATAAAAATGATGTGATGGCATCCATTTCCTTTTTTCTAGAATAATATCTGGAATTGATAGATTCTAAAGCCTAGCAGGACAATTGATTTGTATCAAGATATGAAAATCCCGATAAATCCTAATTCTTTTCAAATGAGCAACGGTTGCTGAATAATTTTTTTTCTAAAAGAGAAGAGGAAATATCGGCCATAGATCCACTTTATGGCGGCTGCGGAAGAAACGACGATTTGCACTCTCCCCCATTGAATTGCAATGCAGGGGGGGGGGAGGGGACCAACCATTTCGCTAACAGCCCCAAATCCCCGCCCTGTATATGTATATACAGTGTCGGCAAAAATGCACATATTTCTCTGAGTGTTCATAAAACTCCTCGGTATATGTGTGTGTGAGGATGGGGGGGGGGGATTTTATTTTCTCTCTTTTTGGATAAATCACTTCTATGGTGTGAATTTGGCTTAAGAATATTTTCTAGATTTAAGGGAAAAAAAATACCTTAAGATTACTATTAAATAATTGTGCAAATAAAAAAAAAATTACTTTTTAAGTTGTTGATTTTTTATGGCTAGTGAAAATTTTATTTTAAAAGATTTTTTTAAGATTGACAGAAGGCCCAACGGTTTTTTTGTTAACTCAATATATTCAACATTTTAAAAACATTATTTTTACCTTAGAGAAGATAAAGAGAGATAGTCCCGCTATTCAGTGAACTTTTATGACTAAAAGAAAAAAAAAATGACTTTCAAAACATTCTGAGTTGAACGATTAAAAGGTTTTTTTTGTTTTTTATAAAATTTAAATTTTTTATTCTTAAATAAATTAATATTACTATAATTTAGAGGTATACTTATAAGAGAAAGTGGAGAAGAGAAGCACAGTGATGGCAAGGTCATTGGATTTGCAGGTTTCAACTGGAAAAAGATTGCAATGTTAACTAATGGACAAGAAGATAAATGATGTTAGGCTAAGATACACGATTAGATCGTCATCTGAGATAACCTTAGCGATTAATGAAAATTACCCAGCCCCTTTGGATAAAAAGCAAAGGCTATTTTGAGGCTATTTAGACTCCATCCTAATTGGTTAGCCAATACAATATAAATAAATTTTTATCGCTCAGAACGGGAATGGAACCAATGACCGACCTTTGGTGGGACGAGGAGTTATACCTTAAAAGAAAGCCGAATTTGTAAAATAAACAAATAAAAATAATTCATATTTGAGTGAAGCTAAGCTAAAATATTATTTTGCGCTCAGGGAGAGTGATCCCCCTCGTCCACTAACATGCTCTAATCTAAAAGTATTAATGAATATAATACATTTTGGTCGAAATATTGATAAATAAATGTTGTCCCAATAGAGACTTGTTTTACTTTCAGTAGACTTATCCTCTTAACACAAAGAACCGAACTGAACTAAGTACCAAATGGTAAAGTTCTTGCCTAAATCGAAATATGCATTGCTCTACTCTCCTCAAAAGGAATCTTTATATTCCCTTGCTGTTTGAAATCAATGTGATCAGAATCAAGAATCCAATGACACATGACAAATTTCAGTTTATTGTATGTAGAGTTCCTTCAAAGGAACAAAAATAAAAATGCCAAGAACTGGTCTCTTTCTACCAGCTCTAGACCATTCTACCTAACTGGGGATAAAGAGTTAGCGTACGGTGTGACTTCTAGCTCTTGTTTACAAAAGAATATCTCTTAAAGATCTGAAAAAGTTCCAAAAGAAAAAGAAAAAAATTCAGTTACTCAAGGAATAGCGAATACCTCTACTGAAATATTTAGTTTCCTCGATATTTAAGAAATATGATAAATATATATATAAAGTAATAGTTTATAAATTCAAAATTTGAATATATTCAAGGTTTACACGTGAAATTAATTTTATTCAAATAATTCAGAAAAAAAAAATCCGATTATTATTAAGAATTTAGAAAAATAATCAAAATCAAAATTTAAAGAGTTCTAATTTTCTAAATGAATTTTTACAACTATTATCATATTAATAAATAATATTTTCTTTTTTCTTATGGTGTATTTGTATTAAATACATTTCAACTAATCATTTTGAGATATTTTTCAAGTATAATTTAGTTATGTGGCCGAAACGAAAAAAAAAAAACATTTATAACCCTTTATTTATTAAAATAAAAAAACTAATGGAAATGGTAAATAAAAACTAAAATAAATACCGTTCCGTTAGACCAAGGCGTAGCTAAGATGAGCGGGGGGTTTTTAGTTTAGCACAAGAAAGGATTTTTTTTTTAATTAACGTCCGATTTCTTAATCAACTTTGTTATATTTTAATCACTTTATTTATTATTTTAGATTAAATATGGTTTGATCCTCAAGATGTTAAGAACAAACAGAGAGGGGCTTTTCTTTTATTGGATACAAAATTAATTTTCAACAAAAAAAAAAAATCATAAAAACAATAACAAACAAGAATATCGGACTTGCCTGGATGGTCATCTTTAGTGAGAAATAATAGTTTTTAAGTCATGAGATGATTTTTTTTAGCTTTGCCACCCATAAAGTTAATTTGCAAAAAAAAAAATCGAAACTAATGCTACCAAAATGGTTACCTGACTGGTTTTTAGTCTCTACATATGCTATGGTATTTGATCTTTATTTTTAGCTTTGCCAACTAACCAGAGGTTACTAGCTAATAATGTAATCGCAGAAAAATTGAACTAATAGCAGTCAAATGTGTTTTTATAGAGCCGACTCTATGACTCAAAAAAAAAATTCAATTATGTTGAAATTTTGCCCCTAAATTCCAAGAATAATTGAATGAATTGGTAAAGATCGCACCAAAAATGGGGAGGAGTGCAAAATTTTTTTTTTAGTTTTTGCGCAAATTCAAATAAAATTGAATTTTTTTTTGAGAAATCGTGGACGAAATAAATTACCATAGCAACATATAGAGACTAAATGGATTCATCGTCGGCTCTATAAAAACACATTTGGCTGCTATTAGTTCAATTTTTCTCCGATTATATTATTACCTAGTAACCTCTGGTTAGTTGGCAAAGCTAAAAAAAAAAGATCAAATGAAAAAATTAAAATTTTAAAAGTTGATACGTATATATATTGGTTTGTTTTTGCTTTCCGGAAAGTAGGCAACCCAACTCGCTAATTTATTTCTCCAGAGGTCCTCTATAAAATACCAAAATAATGGATAAATCTCCCTAGATATTAATTGGTATGAGCTGTTCTAGAGCGACAAATCAGTGAGTTGGTCATTTCGGTGGCCTACCTTCCAGCAAGCAAAAACGAACAACGAACCATGGCACTAATTGTACATAATATTCCTATTTATTCAGTCTGCGAAACGACTAACGAATGAAAAAACGTTGGGAATCATTACTTAATCATATTGGTGAAAAAATTTTAAATAATAGTACTACTAACCTAAAGCTCCCTTTGTCTATGTGAATTAACAAAAAACTAATTTGTGTTTTTTAATTGAAAGTGCGTTTCTAATAATTATACAAGAGATTCAAACTAGAATGTGAATGTCAAGAGACTTTCTTGTTTTGGAATGATATCATATATTTTATTATTTATTTATTTTTTTTTTTTATTTTGACTTTGGAAATCAAAGGTCTTTAATCATCTTATAGTAAATATTGAAGATTTTATGATGTTATTTATTTATTTATTTTTTTCTAACTAAAAAGTGCGACTATTTCATTCATCCCCCCCCCCCCCTTCCCTCCACAATTTCATATGAAATTTTAGAAATTTTCAACAAATAAATAAAGATAAGTAGATGGCTTGAAAAATTAATTGTTAGTAATAAGAATTGTCTGATAATATTTTTCAAATGTGAAAAAGAAAAAACAAAATGTGATCATAAATCTCCTGCTAGCAATTTTCCCAACATCAAAACCACCTGACTTTAAAAATTGACAAAGTAAATACAAATTCATGTAAATCTTTAAAAATGGCCTTACTTGGTCACTCCATAAGATGACCTCAAGTGATGAATGCAAGAGGATGGACGGATTTACTCTAAAAATAAATAATTACATTAGGCACAAATCTATAGAATATTAAAAAAAGAAATTAATTTTTTTACCTTTACAGTTATTACATTGATTGTACTAAAAAAAAAGCACAGGAATTTTTTCATTTCGGCATCTCAAGTGTTTCTTTTCTCTCGATTCTAGAATTTTACTCCCGAATTACAGGAAAGAAGAAATCCTAAAACAAAAAAAATATTTTTTTTTTTTTTAAAGTTTAATATTTATTTTTATTAACCGATATAAGCGGAGTATTTATTTTTAATGAGTAACTCACGGTCGCCATCTACGTACTCTCAAGCCTCTGAGTGTAAAATATTCCAATCCTACTATTAAATATTTTCTTCTCTATCTTCTAATAGGGAAATAGAATCAATAAAATTTGTTCGGAGCTTTAACTCTAAAACTACTTGATGGATTTTTTTTTCAATTAGAGAATTTTAGTTAGAATTCATTTAGAGTTCAAAAATTTAATTTGTCTTTATAAATATATATATATATTTTAATTTTATTTTAAATATAATAAATGAACGGTTCACCGAAGGCAGACGGAGCAGCTAGTTTAATGTGAAATTTTTTAATCCAAGTAACTTCTTTTTTTTTTTTTTATGATTATAAAAAATTTTTTTTATGTCAAGGGGATGATAATACATAATTAGAATTGGTGAGATTTCTTAAACGATTCTCTCTCTCTCTTTTATTTTCCACGACCTTATGAATAAAATGTCGAAGAAAGGGAAGCGGGATTCAAAAAAGGACCTCCGGGAGGAAGGAAAGAGGGAAGGATTATGACCCTCGTCAAGAAGATGGTTATGACCCTGACACTCTCTGGTCATAACGAGAGAGAGCGTCGCGTGGCGATTTTAATAAAAATGTCATCTCAAATGATTTCAATTCAAATGTCGAGTGCGTTATTATCATGATGATCAAGAGAGGGAGGTCGAAGGGTGGGGGGGGGGGAGATTGGGGATATATTTTCGAGTGAATCTTTATATTATTATATCATTTAAATAGAGGGGAAATGAAAAAAATAGTCGAATGTCAATAAAAACATTATAAAATATATATATGGATTTATAAAGACCCTTCTCGTTTTTCTTGTAACGTTATTTTGTTGTTGTTATTGTAACGGAATTAAATCATAACATTTAGGGTTGAGTGAGATAAGGTTTCGTTCGATTCTACATCGGTCCCTACGAAATGTAAAAACAAATATTATAAATGCCAGAATACCTCCTCGGGCGCTTCAATCTGGTGTGACTAAACGCACATCGCACAACTTTCTCTTACCTATGGTAAGGAAAGCTGAATGATATGCGTCGCATCAGATTTTTTGCGTTGGGCCCTCTTAATATAGGAATATACAGTCAATTTTATCAACATCATTATAGTAGTTTAACAAAAACCCAAAAGCATACAAGAAAGTCGAAAAACTCCAAACAATTTTGGTGGCGATCATCTAATAAATAATTGAATTATGAATTTTAATCAAAATGTTTCGAGAGAATTTTAAGAAAATGAAAAAAAAGTACATCAGTAAAGAAAGTACTAGGATTCTTATTGAAAAACTTCGAAGGACATGCGACCTCACTTAAATATAAAATTTCGTATGTTTTTTCATTTTTTACAAATCTTGTTCACTAACCCAAACCTCAAAATGTGTATTTCTGTTGAAATTTCAAAATCGATTTTTTTTTTTTTTTTTTTGAGATCGCAATACTTTCTCACTATATAATTATTTAATATAAAGGTAAAAGAAAGTAAAAATAATAAATTTTTTTAGATTCGTTTAGCTAATTTTTCAACGAGTTATTTGTGTATGTCAAAATGAAAAGAAACAAAAGGAAAAAGAATATAATAATTTAAAGTCCTTTCTAAGAATATTTTTTCTTAGACATGATATATATAATAAATATCTATTTAATAATAAAGGGAGAAAAATAGACCGAAGGGTCCCTGATATTAACGCTTGATCCCTTCTCCCGAGAAAAGTTATTTAAGCACCTCTCTCCTTCCTATTTCATACAAAGTCGTTATTTTATATCTTCCGTAAGTCTCTCTCTCTCTCTCTCTCTCCCCCTGGCAATTGACGCTGCTCCCCCAGGGTCCATTCTCTCTTTCTCTCTTCTCCTGGTCAGCATGGGTGATGTTTATCCTCCCGCCCCTCGGCTGTTAAGTAGGCACCATAGAAGATAGATATGATTTTTATTTCCATCCCCGTAATCAAAGTTCCCTCTCAATAGCCCAGGGAAGAAAGAAAAGAAGTTTGCCAACTTCAGCAATTGTTATTGTGCCTCACTATATATCCCTCTTTCAGAACACCCTAGGAGAGAGAGAGAGAGAGGTTACAAGTTGATTAAAAACTCTCATGACACTTGGAATAGAATTGGGAAATAAAAAAATGTCATCCATTATTTATTATACTCGTAGTAACAAAAAGTTTTGGACAAACTGCGTGTTTTAATAGAATAAATCGGGAGTGGCTTCTTTTGAACTTTCTCGTATATAGGGAAAGTAGTTTAACTAAATATATTAACATCTAAATTATATCTGTCTTTATTTGATTCGTGTCCGATTTTTAGAAAAATTTTCCGGTTGCGGTAAAAGTTGATAGAGATTCCTGTAATGCACGTATATAAAATTAGGTTGATTAATATATAAATAGACTCAAGTTATCGTGTTATCGAACGAAAATGGTATTTTCGGACTCAGAGAGGTCCAAAACGATAAGTACAATCAAAATCTCGACGTCGAATTTTTAGACGATTACAATACTTCCTCTATACAATGAGAAGGTAATTTTTCTAATCGAAATTAGAAATTTCGATTTTCTCAAAATTTGCTCGATTTTTTGTTTTATAATTTTAAATATTTTCCTTGGAATAAATTGGTGGTACCACTATTTACCTCCTTGGAACTGGAATACTACAATAAAGAAAAAAAATTATGGTTTGACAGCAAATTACATTACTTTCTCTTGTCAAATTAGATAAAAGAAAGTTGTGTGATATGCTCATAGTCACATCAGATTTTTAGGTTATGTTCCCTTGAAATTAAAAAATGTCAAAAGCCCCTTGATGCCAAGCTAAAGACCGTACCAAAGGTCAATGGTTCGCTTCCCTGGCCGAGCGACAAAAATTTATTTAAATTATATTGGTTACCAATTAAATTAAATAAATAAGGACGGCCTCAGATGCCGAAAAAGACTAAAAAATGTCAAAGAGATTAAATAAAATTCTAAAACTCCCTCTCTCTCTCTCTCTCTCTATAATGACGTATATAATCTTATATTCAATTTTTTTTTTTTTTTTTTGTATTTTTAGAATATATATCCGCTCTGAATCAAGTGATTGTTATGAAAATTGGTCCAAGAATGTTTCGTGTTAATTATTATCAACGAGTTTCAATGCTGACAAAATCCTAATAAAAATTAGAGGGGCCTTTTTTTAGTGCCTCATTTGCTTCAAATTCCTTTTTCGATGAATGGTCCAAGATATATAAGCCAAAATAATATTTGGCACACAGGAACATACGTATTTAGGATTTATTTTGGGGTCCTTTTGACTTGAAACATAAAGATATTTTTTAAAATTGGGAGGGGGGGGGGGTAATTATTTTAATCACCTTGGTTCTCCTGGAATCTTCAAATAGTATTAGAATGTAGCACGAGGAGCGAATATTAAAAAAAAAAAAAAAATTATTTTTTAATACTTAATCAATAAAGCTTTGTTAATTCAATAGATACACTGGCACCAGGAAAGAGGGTTCATATGTCTATGACGCATTGAAATTATTTATTAATGTGAATTCGGCCTAAGTTATAATATATTATATATATTATACGGTTTATTAAAAAATTATTTCTCATAAAAATTTTAAATAATGAACAGAAATTATAATTCAAAAAAAAAATGAATTTTTTTTTTTTTTTTTTTTTTCAATTTTCTTTATATTATACTAGTATATATATATACACACACACATGCCATTTATTATTAAATATAATAATGTTTTTCGTAAAGTAATCAAATAAAATTGATAACAAACACATCTAATCAAGGAGAGCTTTCATTCGCTAGCACAATAGCGCGGCGTTCGTGTAATTTTTAATAATGCCAAAAAAAAAAAAAGTGTCGAGAGGATGAATAATATTCCATCCAAGAGTGGAAAGGGTTGTTGTGTTATATACAATTTTTTTAAGGGTGGGGGAACATCAAGGCTCTATAATTTATTAAATTTTTCAAAGTTGTTATGTAAACTCTCTCTCTCTCTCTACTGATATTATAATTAAAGCATAATTTTATCCCTCCACCATTATTAAAAGAAGATAATAATAAAATTCAATTTAATTCGCTTAGGGAAAATCTAATTGAATCTTTTTATAATATGAGAGGAGAATAATGAAGGATTGGTATCTAAAATTAACAAGTAAAAGAGAGAGGGGGTACGTTGATCGTTTCAGTAAAATGTGAAAATATCAAGTGTTAATTAAGTCTGCCTCCTATGCTTTTTTTTTCTCTCGTTTTTTTTTTTTTTTTTTTTTTTTTTTTAGGGACAATCTAGGGTTAATTGATAAGAAAAGGGATGTGATTAACACATTAAATTTATTTTTTTTTAACTAGAAGTTTTAAAATTAAAATCCTATCCCTTATTAAAATTTGATTTGATAATAAAAGGCCCCCCCCCCTCTCTCTCTCTCCCCTGTTGATGAAACATCACATTTTTAGGGTTATATCTTACTCGTTAAG
>JAAAKE020163169.1:0-11896 GCA_010014785.2 Anisolabis maritima
ACCACTAAACCAGTGGGCGGAAACCAAAATTGAACACTTATCTCTGATTCCAGATTTTCCAACTCTTCAATTTCAAAAAAAGTGAATATTTATTACTTATATCCTTAATTTTCTAATAGGAAATGATTTTTTACCTTAAGTATTTCCGTTACATTTTCTAAATCTATATTCCTAGAATACAAAAGGGCTTTTAGAGTTTATTCTATAAAAAAAAAAAAACTCTGCAAAAATAAATTAGATAATAAATTTAAAAGAATATTCTTTTGCTCTTGTATAATACATGTATTATGAGGCCCATTGTTATTATTTATTTTGTCGTTTCTTGCAATATAATAGAGGTCAGTACCTGAGACATTAAGAAGCACTTCATTCTTAAGGCGTATATTTATTATATTATTTTATCCTTTTGTTTACCGACACAGCCAGTAATCAACTTTCCTTGAAAATATTAATTAGACGAATAATTTATCCATTATTTTTATTTCTTAGAAAAATATAAACTAAATTATTGTTATAACTCAAAAAGATAATCTAAAAAATTTCGTTTATAATATTTTTTCGGGAAATGATCATTTTTATCAGTGCTCTCTCTCTCTTTTTCTCTTTTGGATGAGGGATCAAAAATAATAACTTATAACTGTTTCCGGTCTCTCGCTAACTTTGATCTTTGGAAATTGAATTTTTTTTTTTTTGTTCATTAACTTCTTAAAAGAAAAATTGTTTCCTATAATATAATCTTATTGATATAAATTTTATATAAAAATTTCAATTTTTTAATACAACTTCAAAAATATTTGGTTACATTTAATTTCAAATCACCTAAGATTTTGCCAAATGGACGCAAATTCTAAGTGCCTCTGAGTGTTGGGTATTTTCTCTCTTAATGCTCTTTCCTAAAGGCGGCGCACCACAGTAACTCTCTTTCCTCATAAAGTTTACCTGAAGGTTCAATATTTTAGCTATATATATATACAATGTAAGTAATGTTGCGTAGTACTTATTCATTAAATGCAAAAATCATTAAACATAATCTCTTAGAACAAACCTCTTTGTAATCTAAGGTTCAGAAGTTTCCTTTACGATCAAATTTATTTAAATTATATTGACTACCAATTAATTTCAATAAATTTAGTTAATGAGATTTCGCTCTCAAAATTATATATGATAGGAAAGAAAATGCAGCAGCCAATTGTTCTCAGGAAGAGTACGATTTGTGCTCGAAACGTCGGCAATTGAAAAAAAATTAAATACCGTGTTTTTCGGATCATATCACGCACCTTTTTATATAGAAAAATCGTCTTAAAATTGGAGTGCGTCTTATGGTCCGAAGGTATGGACTGAATATTGCTAGTACGAATTTTAACAATAAATAAAAATTTAGTAAGAATTTGAAAATATTATATACCTAATAAAATATTTTCTAAAAATCGTCTGATAAATTTGAAGTGGGTCTTATGGTCCTAAAAATACGGTGAGTGTTTTATTTTCTCTTACTTGGAAATAAGTCTTAAAAACATTTTCAATAATTAATTTTAGTTAAGTTCTCTTAAATATAATTATTGTATGGAAACATGAAATTGGTCAAGTTCCCTAAATTTTTAATCACGAATTTGAATAATTAAGAATATAACTTGACAAGAGTTGTCTATAAAATATGTATTTGATTTAAATGTCAGTTAAATCCTAAGAACAAGCTCTCGCTTCTGAATAAAAGCAAGAGCGTCGGCGATAAACATGACTAAAATATCGTAATAGAGGGACAGAGCTACGATCAACAAATTTATAACTTTTTCTATTTACTTGCAATATTTAAACAGGACGTCCGGAGTATTCAAAAGTTATAACCGAAAATAAGCTATGTGATAAACTAGTGGGAAAGATAAGCAACGGGGCATTTTTGAAAGGGAAATGAGAACGTATGGAGGGTAGGAGGTTTAAACAGTGTTTCTGAAGCTAAAAGAAGGAATTGTAGGAAGGGGATGTGCAATTTTCTCGGCTATTGATTGGTTGTGGTGTTTGTCGGGGATTGCCATTGGGCGATTCATTGCCGATCTCGACGGAATCCTCGCACCGGCAAATCAATACCTGGGGCTCCTGCATGGGGCCAGGTCGTTGTTATTTCAACACCGAACAGGAAGGGTTCAATTACATACTGTCCAACACGACCCCCTGAAATCCCAATTCATCACCGTTTCATCCGAACAGATTCTAAAACAAACAGTCAAATCTCGGATATTCTCAAGAAGAATCAATTCTCTCTATCTATATAAATAAATTTGTTATTATGTCTGTAGGATGTTCAAATTAAAGTAAATCTATCTACAACTATTAAAATAAAAACATTCTTATTTTAGGGGGGTAGGTGAGTAGTGTCAAGGCTTTAAGTGATAAATAAAAAATTCTTTGAGGCGATCGATTTCACCTTATTTAAAACATCATCAGGCCTTGCTGAATTTTTTTTCAAGTCTTTTCGGCATCTGAGGCCATATAGAAATGGTACATAATATAATCAATACAATACTTGTAATCGAGGCAAATTACAGATTATATTCTAACATCTGCAATTTTCATTCAATTCACCTGTCGTTTAAACTTTAAAAAATTTTTTTTTATGTTGACTTTTTTTTGACTCTCTCCATTTTGCTTGTAAAATTTTTAAGTTGTTTATATTCTGATTTTGGATTGAGTCCAAAAGCAAAAGGGATCATTCACAACTTAGGCATTATACTTCCCCTAACTTTCATCACTAAAGTTAGGACACTTCCCAAGTTGTAGAATTCATATTAACGTCAGGAATCAAACTCTTTGATATATGATAAATTTTGACAAAGGAAGATTTTCAATGTCACTGAATGAGAAGGGCACTGAAGGATAGATAAAAGAATAAAAGGAGGGCATAGATTTCCCCTCTCCATTTTTCCATGTTTCATAAGTTTATTATTTTAAAAAAAGAATATAAAAATCTCTGATAACATTTTTTACTATGTGACCTTCTGCCTCATTCTAAAAAAAAAAAATAATAAAGTTATGAGAAACAGAAAATGCTGGATGGGGTAATCTATACGGTGGCTCAAAAGTCAGTTTACCGATTTGCATTTAAAATAACAAATATTAAATATGTGAAAAAATCTATGTTTATAAACATATTTTAACAGACCCCCCCTCCCCTCCTCGTGGTCGAGAGATTAAAGATATTGACATTGTCAATAATGATAAACTTAAAAGCCAAGGGTTCGGATCTCAGGCAATCCGATGATAATTTATTTATATCAAGTGGATACCAATTAATTTAAATAAATATGCCTGGATAATACGTATCGTAAATAATATTTTATATATCGTTTAAAGTCTCTATGGCCTCAGATGCCGAAAAGACTTAGAATAATAAAAAATAATAGTAATTTAACAATGTTCACAACCGTCTAGTTCTAATTTTTTTTTTAAATTTATTTAGAGTCTATTCGGCTGCCAACGCCATTAAACTTAACATATATAATATATTTTAGAGGAAAATACATTTATCGATGGCTACGGGCTGACGCTCTACCCTCTTGTCTCTCGGGGCTTCCTATCCCGAGGCTCAGTAGTCCTTGACCTAGCTTAACAACCACGACTTGCTGTTTCTCTTCTTTCCGGCACTAGATCTAAAATATCTATTATTATCTAAGAATTTTAAATAGAAAATGGAAAACTGACTTTTGGACCTCCCTGTATTTTAGATATTTATAAATTAATAAAGAAATACTTATTTTTATAAATAAATAAGGACGGAGTCTAAATGGAGTCTTAGATGGTGAAAAAGACTTAAAAAGAAAAATTTATTTTTTCTTTTATCCTGTTTATAAAATTTTATATGCAACAACTTAGCAGCCAAATCTAAAAATTTTATCCCACATTTTTTTAACAAGCATTACCGTATCTCAAGAAGCCCCAGGATCACTCATTAGCTACTCCACTGCCTCTATATACATTTTTAAAGATATATTCTTTGGAAGGATGGACCAATGGGGAAGTCCCGATCCAAGGCTAAAAATTCTACTAAAATTTACTTATTCAGAAACGCCATTTAAAAGAATTAATTAAAAGTTTTCATAGGAATTAAATTTTTCTTAGGTTGCTGAATACCTGCCTGGCATTTCTTACTTAATTAATTTCTTACTAAAAAAGAAAGAAAAAAAATATAGTATAATAAGTAAAATTTTCAAAAGGCTCTTTATGGTATTGAAAAACTTTCTATATAATGAATTCGCAATTATACCTTTAGGAAGAACAGGGTTTCTAAAGGTAAAGAAAATAGGTTAAGAAATACTACTAACTTTTGTTAATTTATAAACTAACTTGAAGAATAAGAATTTAAGGATGGGGAAAAATGATTTCTCTCTGGTGTGAGCAAATGCACATCACCCACGTTATTTGGATAAGAGAAAATAATGTGATTCATATTTATTTATATTAATTGGTATCCAATTTAATTTAAATAAATTTTATCTCTTTAGACGGGTAACCATCTATTGACCTTTGGAACGCGAAGCAAGACCTCTATCTCCTGCTCCAAGGGATAGAGGTAATTAACAATTAAATCGCGTTTATTATCAAATATTTATGATAATAAAATTTAAAAAAAAATTTATATTATATTTTGTTTCCATGGCAACCATTTCTGTATCTCTCGCAACGGAATTAAAATAAATAAATAAATAAATTTATTTACGACCTGTTTAGAGGCACAAGTCCTCGGCGACTAGGTCCAATCAAACATAAATACAAATTTATAAATTGCATAATAAAAACAAACCAATTAACAAAATAAATACAAAAAATATAAGAAAAAAAAAGATAATAATGAAACTAATATAATAAATAGAATTTTCAAAAGGCTCTTGTAACCTATTGAAAAACTTTTGCACTCTATGGTAGATGAGTTAACGGTGAGAAATTTTATATTTAAGGCTTCAGAGTTGATTAGAGCCTCAATCGTAAGCGTTAGTCTGTCGATTAATTCCTTTTCTTTTGCTAACCGATTAAAATAAAAATAGTAATTTTTGGAAATTTTCATTTCATTCTTTCATTTCACCAATAAAAGTTTTAAATTATATAATAAAATAAGTAATTTGATGGAAAAAATTTTTCATAAAATAGTCTCCAGAATAAAAAAAAATCCACTCTCTTTGTCTGTGAATATCTCATAAATGAGTGATTTTATTTGCTTAGAAATAAAGAGTCAAATGGCAATTGACGCGGATGAGAGGGTTGAAAATAAAGGCTCAAAGGAAGTGAATTCCTTTGAAGAGATTTCCATTTTAAAGTAGATACATTTCGCCACCGAACTAGATAGTAATTTTTTCTCAGTGAAATTATGGTTAAATTAGACTAAACTTGTCTGTTTTTAAATTTTTATATTTTAATTATATATCTTAAAGATTTTGATTGTTAAAAATAAATTTTTAAAATTTAATATTGATGTAGATCTCTCGCTTCACGTTGCAAAACTCAGTGGTTCGCTTCCCGTCTTGACTGACAAAAATTTATTTATATAATGTTGTCTACCAAATAATATAAATCGCTTCAGATGCTAAAAAATAATAATAAGGATATTGATCTTTCATTATTATTATATAAAAATTGAAAATGTTTAATTTTATACAACTATTAGGGATAATAGCTACTAAAATATAAACAACGATAAAATAAATTTGATTTTAAAAATATATAGGCCTATTTAAATTACATTAATTAGATGATATCACTATTATTATTAATTAATTCTAATGCTAATTAGAGCAATAGCTAAAAATATTCAAAATATCAATGCATGAGTTTGTAAATTTTAATAATAATAATTTAATTTAATAATGATATTAATATATAATGATATTCAATGGTGTGATTTGTGGGTGTCATAAGTTGAGGGAAAATATTATTTCGAAATTATTTTGATCGGAACTTAATTTGATTAAAACTATATAGTGATTTATTCGCTTCAAAAATATTTTTAATAAAATAATTTTTTGTGAGTTGATGGTGGATTAAACGACTTCTGGCCCCCTGGGGCTCAAACCCGCGATCTCCAGCCTATCCGGGGCATCGATGTGCTTCCTTTGTATTAGACCACTGAACGCTTGGCCACTTCAGAAAAAACTCACATCCCCACTATATATACAGATCTAATGTAAAAGTTAGTCCCAAGGGAAAAAATTTAAAAGAAACATTTTTTTATTTATCAGCCGCTTTTTAAACGAGCAAGGTGACCGTCATCTCGGCCCGCCTAAAGCCCTACTGTAAACAGCAAAACCCTTTCAAGGGGTTAGGAGTTAAATTTAAGCTAGATGATTTTCCGAGATCGAAGCAGCCTATAAATCAGCCCAATTATTTTTAATAAAATAATTTTTTGTGAATATAATCGAGCGTCCGGTGGGCTGGTGCAAAGGAAGCACACCGTTAGGGTTGAAATCCCGGGGATCCATCAGCAAAAAATGTACTCACAAAAGATTATATTTTATTAAAAATAATTGTTTGGCTGCTTTATAGCCTCCTTCGAAACGTACATTTAATGTTTATATCTGATTTATATGAATAGAATTTATCTCTAAAAACATCTAACTTAAATTTTTTTATTTATACATGCAGAGGCTTAGTTTTTTGATAGCTTCTACCTTCTAAATTTTTTTAAGTCTTTCGGTATAGGAGGCCATATAGACTTTTAAACAATTATTATATATTATTATCAATACATGTTATCCAGGTGTCCAATTTATTTTCATCGGACTACCTAGGATCCCTTAACTTTTTTAAGGTTATCAAAATTGACAATGACATTACCTCAATCCACGGGGGGAGGGGGGAGATTTTAACTTTTTTCCTGGGAAATGTTGCCTCTTTAAGTCCTATTTCATTTTAGGGAGCCACAATATGACATATGAAGACAGGCCGTATTTTTATGATATTAAAAATAGAAAAATATGCATGACATTTATGATATTAAAAAAAAGAAGCAAAATATGACTCTTAAATATGCCATTTATTTTAGTTTTTTTTTTTTTTTGTGGTATCTTAAGATTTTAAAAGTACTAATATCTTTGAGAAATTATTTTATAAAATAGAGTAGAGAGGATGGAAAAAAAAGAGCAAATACCGCCAGCCCTCCAAACAATTTCTCCTCTCTTGTCAACTTAAAATATTAGTTATTAAATTCTCTCTGTCTGTGAACTGTATGTATGTGTCTGTCCACAATTTTTTTGAAATATCAAAATCTTGACATCGGATTCGGATAAAGCATTAAAAATGTAGTATAAATATGTAAAAATCTTTAAAATAGATTCATGGCAAAATAACCGCCAAAATTTTGAATTTTTACCTTCGATTCGGATGCCAATATCTATAAATCCTGCACTATTATTTGAAACTGTTATGAGGGTAGCAAGCAATAAAGAAAAATTCGCTCAGATGGGAGTAATTCCTCAGCCCTTGCGCAGATTCAAACTCGTTCTAGTTTTGCGCATTCCCAGAGGTTTTTAATTGATTATTCCCGCGTAATACTTGAGGTTTGAAATACGTATATTCCTGTTGATATATTTAAATACAAAACACCCCAACGATAACGACATTTGACGACGAATAATTTTGAAATATAATTGATTTCTTTAAATTCAATCAAAGATTTTCTTTCTTTATCTATCTATTGCATTACTATTATAAGACTTTTTTTTTAATTCACTTAACCTTTATGAATATGAAATTTAAATTTTAAAGAGTTCAATATTTTATAGAAAGAAGAGAAGAGAAAGTCTGATTTAGAATTCGCCGAGAAGGGGAAAAAGATAACCTTATTAAAAAATCCAGATTTAAGATAATTTGATCAAGTTCTGCGTTCAATATTATCAGATTTTAACTTTGTTAATATTTTTTCCTTCTTGTATTTAAATAACTTTTGGCAATTTAATATTTCATAAACTTTTTTCCCATCTTTTTTTTTATAATAATAATTTTTTCTTTATCAAAGTGTATATATTCATTCCGGCTGATTTAAAGGAAATGAGTCAAAAATAAACTTTTAAGTTATATAAACAGATAAATAATGAGTGGTTTAAGGAAATAATGAAATGGAAAAAAATAAATAAATAAATAAAAGATTTTATCACATAAAGCTTTAGAAGGATTTAATTATTATTTTTTCATCGAGTATTTTTGAAGTAGTCACACCTCTTCGCAACTCATCAACTGACAGATCGATGATTTATTCTATTAACATTCTTTTGCCCTCTCCCTTGGTACAGAGGTAGATGTCTCGCCTCATGTACCAAAGGCTCGCTTTCCGACCTGTGCAACAAAATGTATTTATATTATATTGACTACCAATTAATATAAATAACGGAGTCTAAATGCCGAAAAAGACTTAAATAATAATAATAATAATAATATATTAAAAAATACTTTTTGTCATTCAGCGCCGTTAGACGGGTTTCCCTAAAGAATCGCCTGTAAAGTGTTCAAAACTAACCATACTTGCCAACATTCAAATTAACCATCAATATAATGGTAATAATCAACAACCTAAGAAACACAAATATTTTCTCAACGAATTCCTGATTCCGAATAATTTCTCATAAAAATAATAGCAAGAACTTTATAAAAGTGTCCCTTTTTTTTAATCATTAAAATTATAAACTATCATGCTTGGCATGTAAGACAAAGTAACAAAACTCGAAATAGGTCAATCATAATAGAAACTTGATAATAAAAGCGAAGCCCTTTTGAAAATAAACAAATTTAGGGACGATATTCATGTAAAAGTACTATCTTCATCTAAAGTAATTGGATATCCTGTATCTTTTGTTTCGTTTTAATTGATAATTAAAAGATCTCCATGAATCCGAAAATAATTAATTTAATAATAGGTGAAACATTATGAAATTTGATGATTTTGAATTCCATGTAGCTCTCCTAATTAAGACGAAACAAAAGATACAGGTGGTCCAATTACCTTTGAGTCGGATAGTAGACCCTCATCTAAAGTTAAATTTCTCAAAGGGGCAAATCTTTTGTCCAGATCATATCGATGTACCAAAGGAGGAGATCTTATTTGAATTGTGAAAACAAAATGTTGACCTGTAGAAATATGAAGTGTGAAACTAATTTACTTGACACAATGCAATGCAAAGGCCCCAACCCTGAAGACTTATAATAAAAGATAAAAAGAAGACTAATATAGGAGACGAATAAACTTGGGATTTATTTTTTCATTAAATTAATAATTTTATCATGCCCAGTTCCGGACGTTGATTCAAAATATCAGCTCACTGAAATTTTTAATTAAATACTGGAATCAATAAAAATTAAAAAAAAATAAATACAACAACTTGTTAAATAAAACACTAATTAATTCGGGATCCACAATATAAAAAGCGAAACTTGATCCTTATATATTAGAAAGGATATTGGGGCATAGCAAAGGGAGAAATGGGCGGAAGCTTCCCACTTCCAAATCGAATTGAGCTGGTAAATTAAGGCTTATCTCTTTCGTGCTCTTATCCTATAGAGCAGAAATAAAAACCTTGCTTCATGATCTAAGAACCCGTTCGTAGAGTTTACAATTTACCCAAGCAAGTGTTTCTTAAGAGAGTGAAAAAAAAAAACTAAATATGGAACTTCGATCAATTTTCGGTAAATATGAATTATTTCTTATTATTCCAAATAGGCATTTATGAAAATGGGAATAAATAAAAATTTCAATGATAGTGTAAAATTAAAAATTTATTTTTTCTTTTCATTTTTCTTTTATATTATTATGAACTTTCTTAAAAAAAAAAAAAAATTATAATTACGTATATCTATCTACCTCTACTTTATTAAAATCACAAAAAATTCACATCTCCACTCTTCACCATTAACATAAAACTTAATTCATTATTTGATCTAAAAAAAAAAAACTTTTGTATTTGGAATTTAATTTAATAATGAGCTTATTAACATGAAAAATTGTTTAATATTAATGAAAAAAAAGTTTTAAGCCCAACAGATTTAAATTAGAAAAAAAAAACTTCATGAATTCTATGATGAATATGTTAAAATTTCATCTTTAAACATCTTCACCCAGTATTTTCCAAGAGGTACTTTTGGCTTGGAATAGACACGAGTTTTATTATACATTTTATAAGCAATATAAACAACGGCATCTAAAAAACAAAACGACTATTCTTAAAACCCTGCAAGAAAGGAAAAGGGCGGTCATAAACTTTTAATAAGTAATTAGGATTTTTGTAATAAATTCCCGTAGATTTAAATTACTATTATATTTTCAGGTCCTCATTTTAAAATAATGCTTACATTATAATTTTAATATTAGTAAAACAAAATTTAGAATTGTATTTTAAAAGGTATCAATCCCCTTCTTCAAGCTTGCTTTCTGGAAGTCTGCATCTAGATATCAAAGTAGAGGTCCGCTGCGAAATGGAATCAGAAGGCGGGGTTGGAAGAAATGCCAGTCTTGGTCGTCATTCACGAACTCACCAGGCGCGAACCCCACTTGCCAAAGCAAATTGAAAAATTCTTTTACATCCTATTCTAATATTGTAAAATATAAATATTATTGTTACTCTATATATTTTTTTATTTGTAGAATATGAAAATTCAAAATAAATGCTAAGATATTCAAATCCTGAAAAAAGAAACATGAATCTTAGGCTTTTTCTAAATCTAAAAATAAAACTGTTAAAACTTGGAAAATATTAGTTTTAACTCTAGTAACGTCCAATAAAAAAAATGTTACCAACACTGATGGCAGAATAATATTAATTCAGTATTAATAGTCTATAACAAATGGAGGGTTAATTAAGTAATATAAATAACGATATAATTTTTAATTCTGATAATCTGTTCGAATCGCCGCCATAAAAAGAAAGTTTCTATTTTCACCTTTTAGGCTGCTTCTGCTGGAGGCGGGCAACCGCGCGGGATGCCAACTCTTAAGGCGCACCAAGGTGATCATTTTTCATTAATGATAAAATTTCAGGGTACGTCTCTCTCTCTCTCTCTATGCACCAAATTTAGACCTGATTCTTAAAAATATCTTAAATTGATTGATAATAGAAAAGGAATAAAATTTTTATAAAAATATAATTCATGATCTTTATTAAAAATATAAATATTTAATAATTTTCACGAAACTATTCTATATGTAATCGGGGTGGATTAAAGGAGAAGCTAATCAGGCAGCCATGCATTGAGGGGCGTTCAAAAGAGTTTTTATATGAAAAATAATTGGGAAAAACTTAAGAAGGACGCTAAACCTGCACTCTGATCTGTTCTAAAATTATTTTTGACCGCCCATCTGTATATTTTTTTACTGGGAAACTTGTTATTCTAGTTATTTTTTCTCTTTAAAGAATCTAGAGACATTTTATATCCTGCTCAATACGTATATTTGGGCCAATTTGATGTTGAGCCGCCTCCAATGCGATAATGTGATTTGTTCACGGACCTCTGTTGAGATGGCCAAAGTTTTGGAGAACAACAGCAGGTAACCCATCCAACAGAGCGATACACTTATCAACTGACGAAGTAATATCACATTTTGGCATTAAGAATGGTTGAACCAGGTCATTGTCAAGTTTACTGAAATATTTACTAATTAAACCTGTCAGTCACTTAAATTTTTATACATCCAGCAATATCGTACAGCACCTAATTTTTTACAGTTTTTATTATAAATAATACTAAAATATCTCGAAAACTCTCACATAGATTTGTTAATTATTATTCCACTAAAACATCCATATCATTGAGCCATAATTTATAAATACTGGCATTGACAATATTGATTGACCTGAGAAGTGATATAAATAGATATGCCTCGATTACATGTAAAATAATAAGTCTATATGGCCTCAGATGCTGAAAA
>JAAAKE020163191.1:0-11893 GCA_010014785.2 Anisolabis maritima
AAAATTATATTTGCTTTAAATGTGAACCACCTGTCATAATTACAACTAAAATTCTAACTCACAAATTTTAAAAATATATAATTAATTTAATTATAAAAAAACTAAAGTAGATTCAAAATAAAATTGCAGCCTCGTTTTTCGTTTTTCCACTCCATCTAATCCTTGAATGTGCTCTAAAATATATTCATTAGAAAGAAGAAAATTTCTACAAAAACTTGAACCTTATTATCCACCGGATCCACAGCCATTGCAAAAACTGTAAAATTTAAACAACAAACTAATAGACACGCTATTCAGCTTCTGTAAAACATCCATCACATTTTAAGTCACACTTTTAATATTATTTTATTTTTCGCCACTTGCTTCTCCCGTTTATTTTTTTGATATTTTCTTCCTCTCTTCGCTTATTTTTAGATATTTTAATTTCCTCAATTTATTTTTATATGATATTGTTTTACACTTCGTTATATTCGTTTATTCATTTATTCACAAAAGTTTGAATATCTTAAGAGGAGTCACACACCATAT
The DNA here is from genome assembly GCA_010014785.2 of Anisolabis maritima. Lineage (NCBI taxonomy): Eukaryota > Metazoa > Arthropoda > Insecta > Dermaptera > Anisolabididae > Anisolabis > Anisolabis maritima. The sequence continues at coordinate 529 of JAAAKE020163191.1, forward strand.
CATACGTTACAAAAAGAAATGTAAAAAATTATATTTTCCAGTAATTTGTATATTGTTCATTTCCTTAATTTTGACCTATCGCACCTGGCTAGGGCATAAAAAAATGCTAAGAGACAATTTTTCGTTACACTTTTGTATTTTTTCAGGCCTTCAAGTTTTTCTTAATTATTTTTGAATTAGCTCAGGACAATAGGCAAATAGTTAACGAAAAAAATTTTTTAATAAGAAAAAAGACCAAAAGTCGTTGTCACAAATAATTTAAAATTATTATTATTATTATTGACAATGAATTAGATTATTTTTTCATCTTCAAAAAAAATATTTTTTGCACTATTTGCCTAATACCTTGTTCAAATTTACGAAAAATTTATAAATGAAATCCAAACTCCTGCAGAAGTTAATAAATTGTACGTTTTCTGAAAGATTTTTTTTTAAATAAAAAGGTAATTTTGAGTCTACTCATTTTTTATTAATATATAATATTTTTTTTTTTTTTTGAAGCCTTTTCAGCATCTGAGGTCATATAGACTTTTAAACGAATATAATAAAGAAAATTACGATACAAATGATCCAGGCATATTTATTTATATCAATTGGTATCCAATTGATTTAAATGAATTTTCATCGGACTGCCTGAGATCCGAACTCAGACCCTTCGGCTTTTAAGGTTATCACTAAAGTTAAGGTCAATATCTTTAACCTCTCGGACACGGGGAGGGAGGGATATATATACTTAATATATATTATATTTTTTATAATTAATTTATAAAAACAAGCTAATTTAAAAATTAGCCTTAAATATTAAAACCGGACTTTTCTTTTTTTTTTATCTCTCCATGATCTAAATCTTATTAAAAGTGACATCTCGGAGTGTGTAATTTCATTTAGTTTTCCGTCTTTAGAAGTAAGTATTATAGTTATCCGATAATGTTTAAAACAGCACCCCACGCCATCCAGTATGTAAATATAAACGAAAATGTCGAGAGACTCTCGCCAAGTGGAAAGTTTTCAAACTATTTTATTAATCAAAATACGATTAATACTTTACGAAAAGTTTTAAAGTTATTATTATTAAGATATTAAAATATAAATATATATATGTATATGTATATATAAAATACTTTTGAAATTAAGCGGATCTCTAAAAGCGCTTCGCTCACTTGACGGTTATACTAATAAATAAATTGGGCATAAATCAAACTTTCAAATTTATACTTTTATTTAAAATTAAACAAAATAGACAACGAAGTTGCAACATTTTCCCGCCATCGCTAACCATATCGTCTGGGAATATAAGAGGGGGCCGCTCTACAATCCTATCAACGATAAGAGTCATATCAAGTTGATTTTTATTATTTTTAGGTCATGTTGTCTTTTCATTAGCTGAATTTTAAAAAAGTCAAAGATATTAAATAAAATTCCAGTTTTCTTTCTTTGATGGCGTTTGATTATTATCTTATGCCCAATTTGTTTTTAATTTTTTTTAGAATAATTCCCCTTCCATTCAACGGATTATTATGGAAATTGGCCCAGGGCTGAAGACAAACAAATTATTATCCCCGAACTTCAAAATATTTGGCCTAGCGGATGCTGAAAAAATCGTGATGAGCGATAAATATTGCGGAAGGTGGGAGCTTTTTTACCGCTCTCTTCCCTTGCTTCCAATTTTAATATCTTTTTAGGTTCTCTTAGATTTATAAAATGTTAAGTTTCATCCTTTTCCGAAGAGTGGTTCCAGATATAAGCTAAAATAAAAGCTACACACACACACACATAAGCACATTACGATTTCTTTTCATTTTTGGCGTCCTTTTGACTTGAAACGTTAAGATATTCTATAAAATTGGTGAGTTAAATTTTTCATAATACTCTCTTATTATTATATATTAATAGTGCGGAAAAGTAAAAACACTATAATGGTTGTTATGCTCTAAAGAGTGACTTTCATGTCATTAAATTTTTTATTTTTTTACTTGCTTACAAGGTCGCTTATATGAAAATTCTAGTATGTGATTTATTATATTTAATGAGCTTGTCTTTAGAACGCCAGATGGAAAAAATCAAGAGAGAAATTGAATTATTTTAAAAAAATTATAAATGGATTTCCTTTTAATTTATAATTTCCTTAGTTTTTTACAAAAGATTTTGTGTATTTATCCCCACCTGCATGATAAATAACAAAACAACACCACTGACTCAAGTCTCTTTCTTACTCCAAAGCTAATTGCCAAAACCACTTTACTTTTATATAATTACTAGTCTAATTATGAATTTTAGAACAGATACTTAATGTATATTTTGCGTTATTATGGCCTTTTTTTATCTATTGACATTTATTCATTACGTATTAAAATTTTATATTTATTGTATAATCTATTAAAACAAGATCTTATCTTTTAGTAAAAAGTAAGGGCTTGGGGTCAGTGGTTCGGTTTGCAAGCGATAAAATTTATTTAAATTTTATTGGCTACCGATTAATTTAAATATATTAATATTTTGACGAAGTTTAAATAATTCTGATGTCTAAAAAGACTTTTTAAAAAAATGTAGTTCTAAACTTACCTTATACTCTCTTTTTTGAATATTACGCGTTTCTTCTGGAAATACTCGAGATTTTGATTCCCATTTGGCAAACAATCATGGAGGTTTAGGAGGTTTTTTGTCTTTTCAGGATCGAAGGTCATATAGACATTATCGATAAATTTATATATGTGGGATGACAATCGTTGCAATCCAATTAATTAGTAGCCAATATAATTTATTAAATAAATTTCATTGCTTGGAAACGATCATGGCAATCCTGAGCTTAAGGGACATTGGCTCACAAAATGTTAAAATTCGGCTAGTCTAGTAGAGTTATTATTTTATTTTAGATAGAGAATTCAGGTTTACTAAACTAATTAAAACTTTTGAACTCACAAGGGGCATCAAGTTAAGAAGGGCGTTAAAAAGAGAGGAAAAAAAAATCAAAAGAAAATTTCAAGATGAAAAGACTTGAGGCTTAGCGACAACTAAAAAAAAATCTATCCTTATTAAGTAACTTTAAAGACTAAAAACAGAAATTTTTTTACTTATTTATTCATTTGTTGGATTTTAATCTTACAAAGTTCTATACTCTTATAATACTATTACTAGTAAAAGGAAGTCTGAAAAAGAAAAAAAAAACAATAATTCACAATTTAATTTGTTAACTTTGTAAACACAACGAGTTCAATCAGTTATCAAAAAAAAAATCTTTGTTGTCCGGGAATAAGATATTTATTAGGAGTTCAAATCCTTTCCACGTGTTGTTCTATTTTTTTTCTCTCTTTTATCCTTTAATTGGAGTTGCCTGGTACTTTAATTTATAAACGAATAATGTGTGTGTGTGTTTGTAAGTGTATGTGTTTTATTCGATCGCCTTGGCAAAGTGTATTTGTATAACTTTGCCCATCAGCGCGACCCTTAGGGCGAAAGCAACAAGATCTAACTTTCTAACCGAGTGAGATGGAGGGACCGAAATGCTCAACTATAAGGAAAGTAACTCTCTGTATATACAGTACACATGTATAGTGGTTACGAGGAGGAAAGAGAAAGAAAGAGAGGGAAAGTGAGAGGGAAGAATATGCATAAACCTCTTCCTATCTTAATAAGATTGTAATTAGATAAAATACTTGTAGTAGAGAGAGTTAATTTAATTAGTTTAGTTAATCAGTAAAATACTGATGATTTTCAATTTGAATATTTTTTTTTTTTTTTGATTAAATGCGGGTTAACCGAAATAATTTTGATTGAGCAAAATAAAAATAAAAACAAAAGTTTTTACATAAAAATTTGGGATGGCAAAAAAAAATTTTTTATTTGGAAGTTAGATTTACAAAGATACCTCTGAAACTAATAAATATTTTGCAAAATGATTTTGTATTTTATTGGGCATAATTTGTCCCCCTAGAGCTCTGCTGTACAAAGTACAAAGATAAAAATCGTTTGTGTTTTCAAAAGCGGAGAGCCACTAATGAAAGAAATTATAAAATAAAGAAATTTATAAAAAAGAAGAAGAAAAGATTTACAATAGTTTTGTAAACTATTTAATTAGGTTATTTAATGAAATTTTAGTATTCTGCATGTGGAAGGGTGGATTGGGGAGAGGAGGGTTTATAGTCCGCAGACCACTCACTTCTTGGGCAAAGTCTTTGCTAAGGTTGCCAGATTTTCACAAAAACAACAAGGCAGCTCACTACCACTGTCCAACAGTCACGCACAATACTGGCAAAGCTGCAAGCCTCTCAGGTCAGTACCAAGTTATACTAAATAAAGTATATACACGATTTCAACTCCTCGTTTTTATATTTATTTATTTCAATGCGTATTATATTCAAGAGATACACCGTGACAATTATAAAATACGCATAATATAAATAGTTTCACACGGATGTTTTCTACAGATATTTATTGACATATAAACGATGCTTTATATATTAATATATTAAATTAATATAAAAACATGAGCTGTGAATCTGGCTTAATTTTATATTTATATTTTGGATAATAACCAATCTATATTACATGCCCACACCTAAATGGTTTTTAACTCATTTAGCAAATTGAACAGAAAAAATCAAATCAAAATTTCAACAATCAAAATAAATGGTGAAAAAAATTCAAGAAAATTAGTTGAATTTTGCATTTTAGAATGGAAACCAATTAGCTGGGTAGGTTGATTTTAGAAGGCCCAGAGAGATGATCAAATATAGACATCAAGGTGAGAGAGATAGAGAAGACCAGAGTAGAACAGAGCCAGGTGCAGAGCCGGTTGCAGATCGATGAAGGAGAGCAGGGAGGCTGCCAAGTCGAGGGAAGACGGCAAACGTGCAAAGCGCAGAGCGCAAAGCCTTCGTCTACAATAGACGTTTTCATCCGCCAGGCTAATTGCTCTCTGGTAATTACATTCGGTTATTTTATTTTGTATGAGACAAATCAAAGGACTCACTTCTTTGTCTCTCTCTCTCTCTATTATATTCCCTTAAAAAGGAGACAAAAGGCCTATCTTTTTCTTGTAACTTTTACATTGCAAAGCTCACTGTAAATTTGTTATTATACTTTACTTTATTTAAAAAAACTGTTTTTATTCTGGAAAATTATTAAGAACATAATTCGCTAGAAATTTACTCTAAAAAATTTTGTAAACCTCTTTTTCCTATATCTGTTTGGGCACCGTTTCTCAACTTTTTAGATACGCGATATGATCCAAAATTATTAGAAATCGAGGGCGCCATACATAGGACCAAAATTACTAAAGAGTCTGAGTCTAATAAAAATTAAATATTATGTTACTGTGTTGAAATATTTATTCATTTGTCCAAAATTAGTGTAAAACAAAAAGCGGTGGTGTATTCATGGTTCCCCAGAGGAGCGGGCCCCCTCTTAAATCCTGAAAAAATCCAAAAATCAATCTAATTTCAATAAAATAAGCAAAATGCATTTAAAAAATTACTAAAATAACAAATTTTAATGGGATTTCTAATAAATAATAAAAAAAAAAAAAAACTAGACGAGAAAATTTTAACATTGTCGGCCGAAAGCAAATAATGATTTAAAAAAAAATATATATATACATATATAGAGCTTATTTAGGATTAAAGATTGATTCTTAAGCATAAATGATTTCATAAGCCAAACTTCTTAACATAAAAGTACATAAATAAACATAAACGGTAACATAAACAGGTTTCTTAAACTCGAAAAGAATTCTCCACATGCCCCATCCCCATGCATTCGCCAAAAGCATCAAATTGGCTACTTCGGAATAGAGGCTATCAACTTAAAAAAGTCAGTAAGATACATTTCATAAATTCCGTTCCAAAATGGCGCTAGATTTAAATTAATACAGCATTTGTATTTATTTTGAATTAATGAAAAAGATCATTAATTTCATTTTTTTTTAATAAACGGCTCAATTAATGAAATTTTTTGAACACCTTCCAGTGCCGGAATAGACTAGAAGAAAAAAATATTAGGCAAACACAATAATAGAAAATATAACTTCTAGTCTACTATTATAATGGTCAGCAGAAAAAATTTCGGGGAGATTTAACCTAAAATTTGCCATTAGGAATAGGTCAATTTGTTGCATATAATCACCCTAAATGGTGTAAACTGGGCCATTTGGGTTGGGAAAGTCTGAGCCGGGTAGTCAAAATCAAACTTTATTATGCATAAGAGAATATATTAATACTACTCCAATTAATATGTTATACAGTTAACAAAACCAGCCGAGTTTTAATTAGAATATCTGCCCTTTAATCTCATTGATTTCTTTCGTCAAACCATAAACATTCAAAGTGAGATTTAATAAAAAATAAATTTCGAAAAATCATTTGCAAAATCATACATATATCATCTATTTAAATAAATTATCGTTTGTTTACATACCTCCCAATCATATATTGACTTTTTTTTCAAAAATTCAATTCTAAAATTTTTTTTTATTATTTACACATTTTATAGCCTGGGAATTTAAAATTAAATTCATTTGATATAATTAAAAAATAATAATATAAAATTAGTATTTTGCCTAATAAAAAAAGTTTCTAGTATAAAAAGAATTTAATTCATTTAAAAAAAAATCCCTTATTTTTTATTGATAAAAATATTTTCAATTAAAAGAAATAAATCGAAATGTCGAAAACAAACAATGTTAAAACAAGTAAATATGTCAAATTAAAATATATTCAGATGGAAAGAAGGAGTGCCTGTCAATATCCAATGATATGTACAAATCGAGTCAAAAGTTTGTTGACAAATGTTAATTTTTCTCTCCTTAACAAAATAAATATCCTCTATCGTATTAATATTTAAAATGTCATTTGAATTTTGATATAATCGATTCGAATGTAAACGGTGAAAAAAAAATAATTTCAAACAATAACAACTTTTTATGTAGGCTTATATAAATATGGATATAATTCAATTTAATACCGAATTTTGAGGAACAAAAAATAATTTTTGTTGTTTAATTAATTTATTCATTTTGAAATAAATGGAGATTTTTTATAAGGAAGATAGAGAAGTCCCGATTCATTTGGTTAAGTAGAGAAGTTAACCCGGCACCTTATTATAATTTTTGTTTCATCTTCTGTAATATAAACAGTAAATTATCTATACAATATAATAATTCGAAAATATTTCCCATGACACGCTCCTGATTGGCTAGTGAATGTCACGTCACGATGACGTTGCAATCGTAGACTGCGAACAGAGTTTGCATTTTCCCTGTGATAGGGTAGAGAATAATAGAATTAAAAAAAAAATGTTTACAAAAAGTCGATTTAATAATATTGCCTGTATTTTTATAAATTATTTTACTTTCGCCCCCAAAAAATTAAACGGTTACAATCTTAGAGAGAGGTTGTTCATTAAAAAAAAGGTCAAATAAAATTTCGAAACGTGGGAAAAAATATGTTCATAGGCTTATATTAGGGATTAGGGACCCATCCTCTCCCGAAATGGTCAATATCTGAGATTATTTGCAAAAAATTAGCCTGGGCAGATTTAAAGTCTTCTAAAAAAAATCCTTTGATTAGTTGTTCCTATTTTTTCCAGCGGTTCCAGGCAATAGTGACGGTCGAAATAAAAATTAGCAAATTTTATTCTTCACAATCTAAAAAATTTCCCTTTACCCTCGTCAATTCATTAATTAATATAAATAAATAAATAAAAATAGCATATTTATAAAAAAAACTTCATTAAAATAATATTAAAGAAATTTAAAAATGTATTTTTCTAGAGTAATTACGAGGGTTGCCTTTTATATTCCAGGATTTGAGATCAAAAACAAATCTTTTTGACGGCCAAATGTTCATGTAGTATTGAATGTATGCTGGCCCCACTAATACCCAAAGATACCTCAATATCACAATAAGTCACATGACGATCTTGAAATATCAGTTTTCCGGAACAACAACCGATTTTGGACGACCTTCACGAAATTCATCCATAACCGAACTACGCCCACGATTGAAGTCGGCAAATCATCGTTAAACAGTAGTCCTTGATGGTGTTTCATCGCCAAAAGTTCATCGATGCCCTGTTGTTGGGTTAACACTAAACCTACCGACACTTCATGTATACCTATTCCTACCGTGAGTGGTCAAATGACCGGTGGGCAAGACGGGCTATGAAATTTTTTCAGAAAGAAATCAATAAAAAAAAGTTGAATATTGAAAAATGGGTTGATTGTATACTATATGAAAAGTCAATAAGTTCTAGGGCGATACAGTAACGTTGTATACAGGAAATTCTAAACAAAATTTCAATAACGATCTAAAGTTGTAAAAAAGTCTAAAGTTGTAAAAAATAATCGCTCGAAAATGTTCACGATTTAATTCCATTTTTAGCCGAGATTAATTTTTTCAAGTTATTGTAAACTACACAAATAGGGCTCGTATGTCAATACGTTCTGAGTACGTATACCACCAAAAATGTCAAACTTTAAGATAGAAGCGTCAGCAGCATTAGTTTAGCGCAATTCCGAAATATAGAAGGCAACCCTCGTATTCAAAATGGAGATACAATGCGTCTCTTGTTTTTGCGATCCGATTTATTTACTCCCCATCTCCTAACTGTATATGTCTGCTTTGTTGAACACTCACTCACCTCCTTTTCTCTCTCTTCCAAGATATTTCACTTTAATTAGACACCTTTCTTCCTCCAGATAAGAACAATAGGACAATCCAAACAGACTAAACCACTACCAAATTACGGTACGATTTTCATGGAAGGAACCGTCTCTTACAGCTAATAAATAAATATAAATGGATAAATAGAGTTAATAAAAATAAATTAGAGGATGGGGAAGAAGGAGTGGGAGAGAAAGAGCGAATGGTTCATTAATTTTGTTAATAAACAAGATAACATCAGAGACGCGTGTCTTGGAATTTCATTACACTACCACTTCATCACCATCTACATCCACCTACAACTTTTGACCTTGCTCCTCATACTCCTCTCTTGTCATCGAATAATAAAACATTTATTAAAGTTAAGGATAATATGTTACCATGGATCGAATGAATCAGCTTTTAATTTTCGAGTAAATTCATCAAACTTTTTTGGATAGCTTAAAGAAAAACATTAAAATTTAACTTTCGGGTTGAAATTTTTTGTAAACAACGTTTTTTTTTCAAAACAGGCCATAGAGCAGTAACCATTTTAACTGCCTGCACACCTTGAGTTTTCAGGGTTTCCTGCACACAAGCAAAAATATTAAATTTATATTTAATGTGGAGGAGAAAAAAAAATATATAAAACAATTATCTGGAATACAAATGCAATTTATACATAAAGATCGAGTGTGTATAGCGATTTATTGGAACTACTATGCAGAATGAGGGTCAAAATCAGTGTTGTTGAAGAGGCTTAAAATATAGTACCTTTCATCTAAAGATGGTAGATAGGTTCATCATGATCATCTTAATTCAAAATTTCGATTTAGGGCCTTTTTTTAAACTAGTATTTTAAAGGTATTTAAATTTAACTTACTTATATCATTTTATAGTTTTAAACAATAACATATTCCAGAGTATAAACGAACGGACCCTTGGTGCAGAGGTCTTGCCTTATATACGAAAGGTCAGTAGTTCCCGTCTTGAGCGATAAAAATTGATTTATATTATATTATATTGGCTATTCATTAATATAAATAAATAAGGTCGGAATCTACCCTCAGATGCCGAAAGACAAAAAAAAAGATGTACAATTGATTAAAAACTTACTAAATTACTAAAATTATAATGATCATAACACTCTTTACACCCTCTGAAGAGGCAACCTCAGGAGTTCATTAAATTGCAAAAAGTACTATACGTTAGTCTCATCAAATGGGTTTGAAGAGAAATGATGGAATTATAAAAAAAATTACAATAAAATGACCATTTTGTTCTTCTTAGAACAGGCTATGTAAGAAAGAGAAATTTTTTTCTTATTCGGGATCTGAGGTGAAACCTATTGTTAACAATAATATAACAGATTACCAATGATCATAATTGAATTATTTCAATTTATACGGCGAAAATATGAAAAAAGAGCAAAAACAAATAGAAATTTAGTGATGTCAATCCAGCTAGAATAATCCATTTGACCAATTTTTTATTTTAATCTTCAGCGCTATTTCTACAATTGAGAAGGGAGGAGGTGATCAGGGTCTTTGGAGGGGAGCAGAAATATTCAAAAGTGCTAATTATTGCTGTCGACTTTTCCAGTGTACATATACACGAAAATAATGTTGCTGTATCCTTCTGATGATGAATGTGATATATGGTTGAAACGTCGACGAAAATAATAATTTCTTGTTGGCTACGCTTATTGATTAGATTAGAATAAAGACAGTACTAAAAATTGTTAAATTTGAAGAAATATATTGGAAAAAGAGAAGTATTAATAAAATAACTTCACAAGGTGTTGTTAATTGGATAAAGTGTGCGTGTTCGTGTACGAAACCACATCAGATGGACCGGCCACCCATCCGGAATCGAACATTGCTTAACAGGTAAAACCTTCACCCCTATTAAAAATTTTAACTTCACTCATTATCTTTTTATTTTCTCCTCTGATAATTATAGTAGAGTCATATAATGTTAACAATCTGTTTTAAATTTAATGAGAAATGAAAGAGTAATAATAATGTAATAAATAAATAAATCTAATGAATAAACATTTTATTGGTTCATTTGTTTTTGTTTGATTAATGTTTTTTGTTATATATACATCTAATTATTTATAAAATCGATGAGAGATTTGAGAGTGAGAGACATAACATTATATGATATATATATATATATATATATATATACACTCTCTCTTTCTGGATTTGTTTGTACCAGTCGTAACAGCCGTCGAGTAAAAAAAAATCCCCCCCTTCATTCATTACAAATGAAATAGTTTTCTCTGAAATGATATCGCCATTTTCCAAGCAATCTTCGAAGTTGCTCGTCGAAATAGTTGAAAATATTTGCATTTCAGTTCCACTGTTTTCTCAAATACGAACAACTTGCTGATCCTCTTTTGAATTATTTATTTATACGGATCTAAATTTTATGTTTGTCTCAGCGATTTGACACGTTCGAAATAGAAATCTACTAAATAGACTCCATTTTATTTGCAAACATTTTATTGATTTCCAATTTTATATACGTTTTTTTTTTCTTTTCTCTTTGTATATACTGTTTAGAAATAGAATCTATAAAAAAAAAGTCAAAAACTTATACGTATATTTAGGTGTTTCATTTATTTTATCGTTAATTAATTTTTTTTTTAGATAAGTTTTAGAATTAATTGAAGCCTTGGTATTCAATTGTTGTCTAGTGATTTATTATTTATATTTCTCTTG
>JAAAKE020163213.1:0-11893 GCA_010014785.2 Anisolabis maritima
AAAGAGTCCCTGATATTGGAATTTTGAAAAATTCCGTCATTTATGCTGCGTTTAAGTCATGAACTAAATATAAATTTAAAAAACCTGATTGTAAGATAAGCTCTCTCTCTGAGCTCTATTTATTAGTTATTATTCATTTATTTTTAATTAGGATTTTATATTAAGATTAGTTGAAAGGGGAATTTCATTTTTAACAATCTCAACGAATTTTCTGGTTTTGCCCTCTTTGTTCGATTGTTCGATTGTTGATATCCCCAATCAAACGGAGTCACAGCCCCAGAATAGATCCTCTCTCAATCCAATTCTGTAAAGATATACAAATGAAATTACGAAATGCCAATCTTAATCTAATTATCTGATATTCGTAAATAATTGAATATTATGAAACCAGGCTCGGGAGATGGTGATGATCTCTTCTCGTAGGCCTGCTGGAATTCCAAAAACTTCATATGCTTTGCTTCTTTTTTTATATTCTTGCCATTATTTAAGGAGAATTTTTATGACGCTATAACTGCACATTATATTAACATTTTGTTTTGATTTAATTTAGAGAAATCTAGCTTTCAGTCTAAAAACTCGATTTTTGTTTAGAATCTGCGAATCTTCCCTCACCCTCTCTAGAGATCCCTGAATTCCATTTAGACCATATGCCCGAAAATTTTCATTCACTATTGTAAAAATATTTTGGAATTATAATTTCATGCTTCTATTTCAAAAATAGACACTCAAAAAAAAAGAGCCTTATTTAATTACTTAAAAAATGACAAATCCTAAAAAGCATTATGGAAGATAATAGGATTAAAGTGAATTAAATTTTGAGAATAATATAAAAATCTTAAGGATCTAGTTTAACACCTTGCACAATGGATTACCATTTTGTTTTTGTTTTGCTTGCAATCATAAAATACATAGAACCAACAATGACACGAGATTTTCCTATAACTCGATTACTAAAAAGGGCCTGAACTCGTTTATTAGAAAGGATGGAATGGGCTAAATGGAAAGTGATGTTTAAGGCGTATCAAGGTTTTAGGAGTTAAGAGGAAATATCAAGTAGGTTTCAGGAGCAAAATTATAAGAAAATTCATAAGCCAAGATTCTTGAAAAATATAGATTTGCATTCATTTGTAGGGTCTGGTATTGATTTGTGGAACAATCTGTCTGTCATTATGTCCTCTGCTCCCTATGATTAAATCTATTATAAGTCCTAAATTACTAGAGTTGTGTGAAAATTTTATTTAGTTCTCAAGCACAGAGCGAGGCCATACCATCCTTGTTAAGGTTTTGGCCAGATTTTCCTTAACACCGAGGATGGCAAATATATAGCGTCATTAATCCTGCTCATGTGCTATTGCGCGCAATGTTTAATTATGTTTTTATCTTTTTCTTTCGATGGAAATGTATGAACATGTTATTTGTTTTGTTAATTATTTGTTGTTTTGTCTTATGTAATTTATAAATTTGTATTCGTGTTTGATTGAACCTAGCCATCGAGGACTTTTGCCTCTAAGCAGGTCATAAATAAATTTATTTATTTAACTCTGTTTAAAGATTTGATCAGAGCAAAGCTTGAAGTTTAGCCCAACAAAGAATATCATTTTCAAAAATTTTATAATAAATTAACTTTAAATTATATATTTTCTTTCCTCTTGTTTGAAAAATAATTATTACAATCAAAAATTTTATAACAAAAGAGTGGGGAAAAAAAAATTATAAATACACATTTTGGAATTAGATAGATAGACTGACTACGGAGTGGACGACCTGGGCATGAATAGACGCCTTTGCCCGGTCAAAATTCATTTGTCTCGAATTTTTTTTTTCCCCTTACGTCTCTGGAAACCTAGTTAATGATTTGTAAACAATTCTTCATTCCATGGGTCCTTCTAACGTTGGTGCTTCCATGCAAACTCAACCAAGTATCATTTAACAATATATCCCTTGAATTTCTTCTCTTCCTTTTTAAGTTGACTCATATACTTTATATTAATTCTCCAAAAAGCTTATTTCCAGTCCCAAACATCTAAAACAAATCACAAGGACGTTTTCCTACAAAAATTGAAAATGATAACCATTTTTGATTCCGTTACATCTATTAGTTTCTTCATAATCAAAATTTGGCATTTTTGGTTTTTGGTTAGGTCCTAATTCTAATAGAATGTGGACCAAACCACAAAACAAAACATTAATGGGGAAAATGAGTTAATATAGGAATTTTAATATTCAAAAATCCATCCTTCTTATCTTGGTTTTCATTCTTTGATGACTTAATTTCTATTTATTGAAAAATTAGAAATTTCTCAACCTTATATTCTTAGATCTTTTTAGGTCCGTTTGAATTTGTTATGGATCAGAGACCCTGGACGGCCTAGATACAAATTAGGGCAGCAGGTTCTAACCTTTTTTCACTTCCGTACCAAATTGTACTACTTTTTAATTTACATAAAGTTAGATGAAAAATAATCACCGCTAAATGGAGAAAAAAAAGATACCATAAAATAACAAACCAAAGGCGTATGAGGATAAGTATGAATTATACACCTTTTATTGAAAGAAATCCTATTACTTTTATCTATATATGAAGTAGTGAGAAAGTATTGCGATGTTGAGATTTGTTTTATTTCGCGTACCCCTAATCGATTAATAAGGTACACAAAGGCGCATCAGGTTAGGAATAACTGAAGTAGTTTTTAGGCTTGGTCCATATTTCTTTCAAATAAATTTTTGTCGCTTAGAACGTGAAGCGAGAACTCTACCTCCACTTCAAAGAACCAAAGGCCATTATAGCTATCTATATCTGTTAATAGCTTATTTCCCATATTTTTTCCTTCGGTGAGATATCAAGGTCAAACCCGCCCAAAATTTATTATTCAGATACATTGCCATTCATAGCTCATGCTTTAAGAAATAAGAGAGAAAAGCTAATAGACAAGATGCGTGCTTTTTCGACGGTTTACGTTCTATTTAAATTATCTTGATTACCTTTTCATTTAAATAAATATGGACGGAGTCTAAATGGCCTCAGACGTCTAAAAAGTCTTAGAAAAAAAGCTTTACTTTAGCTGTTGCCAACCTTGTTCTTTTCAAACGAACCATTATCTTGAACAATAAATTAATTCGTTTTTTGCACAGCAGTGAAAATTTTTGTTTAGGTTGTTTGTTGGTTAGAATACGAATTGAGGACAATTTCTTACTCAAGAAATTGGCCCGCGTTAAGACATACACTTTGTTCTTATACATAAAAAATGAACTGTGAATGCGCCTTTATTTAGGTTTATTAAAAAAAAAATTAATAAATTCCACAAATATTATTTTTTGCTTTTCAATGACATTTACCTGTAATTATGCTCTAGCCAGATACTTTTTTTTTCTTTATTTTCGGTTTTAGGCCAAAGCCCATCCGCCCTTTTTTTTTTACAATAATAATATTACATATAATAACATACATATAAAAATATGTATAGTAGAAAATAATTCATTTATTTTTAAGTATTAAGTAAATATGAAAATCGAATTTATGAATGTTTTCCTGCCTCTTTTTTTATTGGTTTCCATGTATCATTGACATCCTCAACAAGCCGAATAATTCCTCTCTCCCTCTTTGATATTTGAGATGCTAGAGGCTATTAGGGATAAGGAACAATAAATCGTTGTTCATTTCATTCATATCGCCTCCCTTCTTTTTGAATGCAAATAGAGAGAGAGAGAGCGCAGGCAAACTATCGATTGTGTGCCGCTGATGTTGCTAAATCCCTCCTGAGGGAGGGTTGCTTGTGTCGTTCCGTTTCGTTTCGGTTCGTTCGCCGCAATTTGCACCCTACCAGAGGAAAGGGGGTGGGGACATAGAGAGAGAGAGAAAACAAGCGTTGAGACCCTCACTCTCTCTGAGACCACTAAGGCAAACATTCAATTAGCAAATGCCAGACGCCCTCTCCCCTACGAATAAACAGTATTATTTATTAAAAAAGAAAAATGTATCAATTTATAAAATAAATAATTACTAGGTCAAAGAGTATAGTGTCCAATAGAAGAATACATATTATCATAGATGGTGTGATACGCAAGGGCGAATCCAGAGGAGGGGGGGGGGGTAAACTTTTTTACAATATTTAAAAGTAGTACTTTTGACTGAATTTAATTAATTATATACCAATTGAGAAGATAATTAAATTCTATGAACTTTTGATTGCAAATTAGTTATTAAAGTGACAAAATCCCTGAGATAGACGGGAGATGGTTTTTTTAGGTAGTCAAGAGAATTTTGTGAAATCCTAGTTGAAGCTAAGGATTCAAGTTTTTTTTTTGTAGTCTTTTCGAGATCTAGACTTTAAACAATTCAATTTATTTATTATTTTATAATACAAATTATCCAGGCATGTTTATTTACATCAATTGATTTACACCAAATGATTTAAAAATAAAACTAAATTTTGGGACCGCCTGAGATCCGAACCCATCCTCGTAGCTTTTTAAGGTTATCAATACTGACAATGTCAGTATCTTGAACCTTGCGGCCAAGGGAGGGGAGGGGTAAGCGGATACTAAAGTTAAATCTAGTGTATAATGCCACGCCCCCTCCACTTCCTTCCAGTAAGACGAATAAGATTTTCTGAATAGAGATTACATCCTGACTCAAGTGTTGATAGAATTCAGATTATTTTTGCTATTATTGATTATTAAAATAAACTACAAAAAATTAATTAATGATAATTTATAATAAGAATAATCTAAATTACCTAACCAAACGGTGTGTTCTTTTAAGCATTAATAATTAACAACCTATTATTATACTAATATGAGTGAATGAATACTGATACAAAAATAAATATTTATATTGATTAAAGTAATTGCTAAAAGAAAAATAAAACAAAAGTAAAAAGTAATTAAAATAAAAAAAGGAAAAAAGAAAATATTATTTATATTATCGATATCTACACTATATATAAATCAAATTGTATTTTGAGTAATTCCCCAGGTTCCCCCCTCCCCTCCCACACTCCTCATTATTAATGTTCATATATAAATAATATATAATTATTATTTATAATAAAACTTTTCGAAGAAATTTATTTTTTTGTTTTAAGTTTGTTGTTTATAAAAGTACGTATATTAGGGGGAAAAAAAAATTAAAAAAAATAAATTTTGACTGTATGTTAGGATGAAAATTATGTTGCGGAAAAAGAGTAAAGAGAGAGAGAAATGATTTGAACGAATAAGAACGAAGCGTCGATAAAAGATTAGGGTTCATAATAGATGTAGAGAAGTCGCTGAAGATGTTCCTTCTCATTCTGAGAGTCAGGGTTGAAAAGCAATATCTTACCATCGTCGTCTTTAAATAGGATGTTGCCAGGAGATGTCACTTATTTATTTAAGGCGCTTTGAACAGTATTAACCTGTAAGTTCCTCCCTGTTTTTCGGGTTAGATTTTGGTTTTGATTAATTTGGACGAAATATGGAGCGAGGCGAACAGTCTCTACCCTTGTCTGTATTCTTTCTGTTTTCATTCGTATGTTGAGATTGTATTTAAATATATTTTTACCCATGGGAACGAGGGAGTCACTTCCTGGATTTGGATGCCTGTCAACTTTTTTGAGGGTTTTGTCAAGTTTATATATAAATTACATAAAAAAAACTTACTAAGGCGGTCAATGTCTTCTTTGTTTTGTCCTTTTTTTCATCTCTTAATTAATATGCAACTTATATATACAAGACAATTGTTGAAATCAATATCCTGAAGAAGGGTGTTTAAGCCACAAAAGGCGGGTGGATAGAAGAGACAACAGTGATTTTAGTGATTAAATTCCTATTAAATAAATTATTTGCTTTATTTATTAATAATTTTTTTTAAGTCTTTTTTGACTCTCCGTACTTATTTATTTATATTGGTAGCCAATATATAAAAATTATTAATAGAAGAAATTTGTTCCTGTTTTGTAATTTTTATAGATAGGAGGCAGCCTTCGGAGGCTCAATAAAAATTCAAAATTGAAACTTTTCGAATAAGGTTTACTGGTTCATCTTCAGACCAATTTATGCCCAAAGATAGTTTAAAACTAGAAATATAACTAAGATTTAAATATATTTTTAAAAAAATGTTAAATAATAGTTAAAAAAGACTAAATTCAAAATTTAAATTAAAATGGTAATGAAGAAAAGCAGGCACACCATCATTGTTTCAAAAAAACTAATTGAGAGAGTGCAACCGTCATTAAGACATCAATATTGATAACCTTAAAAGCCAATGGGAGTGGGTTCGGATCCCAAACAGCCCGTTGAAAATTTATTTAAATCAATTGGTATAAATAAATAAATAAATTGGTAATATCTCTGGATAATTTGTATCGTCCGCAGCAAAATTATTTCAGTTAAAAAACAAAAAAATCCTAAAAATTACAAGTAAACTTATATGTAAGTTACTTATTCACTTACCTCTAAAAAAATGTATATTTCTTTTTAAATTTTAAAATAAACTTGACTCGCGAATCATAGAAGACAAACGGTTTCACAGATCTCAAATAATAACAAAAAGATTTTTAAAAATATATTAGCCTATATTTTTATTGCTTCAAAATTTATATTGTTAATTTATATAGGCTGTTTCGTTTTTACAACATTGTCATCAAATTTATCTATTTTATTTAAAATTTTTAAAATGAGATTTGTTATAAATAAATTTATGATTATAATTTGCGGAATTTTTTATTCGATCATCAGGGTGGGGGGGGGGGGAAGCTCTTGCCTCCATCTGCAGACGCCCATGATCGAAAGTATAATTAATTGATTAGATTCTGTATGGCCTCAGATGTCGAAAAGACAACAAAAATTCTGAATTTAACCACTTTGGTAAATGTATAAAGGAAAGTCTCGTGACAATTCTAAATCTAGATTAGCTTTAAGTCAATAAATATCTCCAGGTTGTGAGGAAGGCCATTGAGAGTTCTAAGGGCGGAGCCATATCACAAGAGCAATAAAACAAAAGCCCCTCCTACCTGATGGCCTATTTTCTCTTTTGACACGCACTCAACGAAAAGAAACCTCACTCGAGCACAAATACAGGGATCATCAATACGCCTTTACGAGCCTATTATTACGTATTCCAATATATTTATTTGCAATTAATAATGAAGGCCAAAACACATAGTCTTTCTCGAAAAGAGAGCTCATATTGCATCAAATACTAAATTATATTTCAATATATTAATCTTTTATGAATTTTTTTAAAAACGTTTTTAAAAAATCAATTAATTATCGAATTAAGTTAGAAAAGTTTATCAATAAAATAGAGGCAAATTTCTACCATAAATTACAATATTTTATTACAAAATTCGTTGACAACAAAATGTGCTAATTTTTCAATTAAAATTTTTTCATATTCTCCTAAACAAAAATTATTAAAAATGATATCACATTATATTTTGTAGATAAGTTTGCTCCAAATTAAGGTGAGGGGAGGGGATCGAAATTTTGGCTTAGAGCCATAAAAAAAAAAAAAAAAAAAAGGTTATGAGAAGAAAAAAGATGGGTCGGGCTGGGATGGGCACTCAGCCGGGAGGATTACACTCTAACTACGACAATAGGAGTGACCCAGTAGAAATTACGAATAATATGCAAACCATTAAATTAAATATACATGATAACAGGCGGTAAGCCTTATTATTTAAAAAATTTCTTTAAGTAAATAAAATGAAATAATCTCGTCTTATATTAAATATTATCTAAACTTCAAAAGTTAATCTTGTTTTCATTAATATTTCAGGATAGATGTCTAATAAATATATATCAAATAAAAATTATTTTATTTAAAGTATTAGTGAATATTTATTAATTATGATTATATATTCTACAAAAAATTAAAAAAAATTATTATATGTATATATAAATTTCAAATACATGTTTAATTTAATAATAAAATAACTAAAATGAAAATGGTACGAATATAACTGACAACATTTCTAATTCTAATCTAATGATTAAAAAGTTCATTATTTTACATTGTGATCAAAATGCCAATTAGAAATAAACTATCCAACCACATTGTTCAATTAATAGTGTAGGACAATGAAATTAAGTAGCCCTTTTTTTTTTTCTTTTTAAGTCTTTTTCGATATCTGAGGCCATTTAGACTCCGTCCTTATTTATTTAAATTAATTGGTAGTCAATATAATTTAAATAAATTTTTGTTGCTAAGGACGGGAAGCGAACCACTGACCTTTGTTACGTGAGGCCAAATCTCTAGATCTGCACCAAAGGACGAGGCTTAAGTAGCCCTTGTTGATTGTTGCATTCTTAAGGTATACTAAAACTTAATATCATTTTATCTTGAAAAGGACAGCAATCAACTTTCTATTTGCTCCTCCTCCTCTTGTCTCAGGATTTTTATTTAATGAAAAAATAAATCCCTCCTTCCCTTGATGCGATCTCTTGTGCGAGAACGGCGACACCCTACCGATTGCTCGACAGAGTCCCATCTCTAATTCAATGCTTCTCAAATTTTTAAATTTTATTTTTTAACATTTTTATTATTGTGGGATTTAAAAATAATTTTTATTCCTTGCAGTTATCCTTAGATTAAAATGATTTTCTATATTCACCTTCCTCCAAACTATTTTGTTTTTTCCTTAGTTTTCTTTTCAATTTCTTCTTTATCTTAGATCTTTTCATATAACATTTCACAATTTTAAATTTTCTGGGCCCACAAACCCAATATTTTTTCATTTTTACCACAGCATTAAATCTAATTTTATAATTCTTGAAATAAGTAAGTGGGCGTTTTTTGGTCTTCTTCTTGAACATTTGACGAAGATGGCTGAACATTTTTGCACATCATTTTCCTAAAAAGAAATAAAAAAATAACACATTGGAAGGTTCTCTAACGATTTTGATTAAAATTCATAAATCATTTATTTATTAGATATTCTTTGAAATGAATTAACCCTTTCCTGGTCCAAAATGTTTGTTTTGTTAATAATTGATTAATACACAAAAACTAAATAAAATCTTGAATGCTTATGACGCAATTTCCTAACGTTTTAAAGGAAAATATCAGATGATTTACCGAACCATTTTCTTTTTGATAATCTTCATGTGAAGTGGACATCTCGCCTTGAGATTTTATTCCACTTTTATCCCTCTACTCATCCATTTCCTCCACATATTAATCTGACTGGGTAAGTAGTTGCAAGAGTTAAATAAAATTCTTATTTTAAATTTATATAACAACTCATTCCAATATAAATTTCAGATTTTTTTTAAATATTATACTTTTCATACTTTATAATCAATTGCGTATATGAAAATTTGTTCTTGTAAATAATATTTTAATACTTACTATATTCTCTTACTATTTATTATCATTATATGTTACTACGACTGGAAATAAAATATTGGAATTTATTTCAACTGGCAAATTGGAACACTGCGTTTTTCTCGGAATCATATCCCGACGCCATTGGAATTAACACATCATATCTCCAACCACATCCAACAGCTACCATTAAATATAATGGAAAGAATTAAGAATTCGTATCATCATCAGCATTATTACAAACTACAAAATAAAACTAAGTATAATTTTGAAATATTTTATTAACAGCATTATATATATATATATATTTGTACAATTTTGTAATCCATTATTATAATATAATTTTAAACTAAATTAAGAATTCGCATATATATATATATATATATATGGAATAATGTTTTCCCGGGTTGGCTCGCGTTGATTGTTGAGATTAACGCGACGTTTCGGCTCTCCTTTTAAAGCCTCAATCAACCCGGGAAAACATTATTCCACATACAACCAACCGCGGAAACCTTCCAGAACATATATATATGTATATCTTGTAGAGCTCAATTCTATTAGAAATCGAATATTTTAGAATTAAATTCTGCATAACATCAGCAAATTCATAAGTAATATTCATTTCAACGAACATCTATCAATAAAGCAAAATAAATTTATGCTAAAAGGAGAGTATTTATAAAGAAAATAAACAATAGTTTTGAATTTTACTTGCCTTGAATTTTTATTCTTCCATCACATATTTGTGACACCACCGTTAGCTAGATTTCTTGCTAACCGGTAATATCTCTCCACAATTTTCCTTACCTTTTAGGAAAGAGATGGTGATGGGATTGTGCGCCATCACACCAGATTTGTAAAAATTTCTTTAGTATTGATTTAAAGAAAATTAAATTCAGACTAAAAAAATTAAAATTAAATTTTTAGCATTTTTATTATTGTGGGATTTAAAAATAATTTTTATTCCTTGCAGTTACCCTTAAATTAAAATGATTTTTTATACTCACCTCCCTCCAAACTATTTTGTTTTTTCCTTAGTTTTCTTTTCAATTTCTTCTTTATCTTAGATCTTTTCCTATAACTTTTCACACTTTTAAATTTACTGGGCCCATAAACCCAATATTTTTTCACTTTTACCACAGCATTGAATCTAATTTTGCAATTCTTCCGATAGGTAAGTGGACCCCCTCTTAAAGGCGTGAGTTCATACATTCCTTGTTCTTGGTCTTCTTGAACATTTGACGGAGGTGGACTTTCCTCTGATATATTTGAAGAAGATGGGTGGACATTTTGACAGATCATTTTCCTAAAAAGAAATAAAAAAATAACACATTGGATGACTCTTTAACGATTTTGATCAAAATTCATAAATAAATTATTTATTAGATGGTCTTTGAAATGTATTAATCTTAATCTGGTTCAAAATTGTTTGTGGTTCACTTTACTGATGTAGTCTTTTGACATTCTCGTAAAGGGTGGGAGTAATCGTTCTATTTCGTAAACTTCTCTAACGAAATAGATTAAATTTGAGTTAATACATTTCAAAGAATATCTAATAAATAAGTGATTTATGAATTGTTCACAGACAGACAGACCATTTTTTTTAAACTCAAGAGATCTCAAAACGTATATTTCCGTTCTCGATATTGATTTTTTGCTATTACAATAGTTTCTCACTATATATATAAACATATATATGCGTAAGATCTAAATCTAAGGCCTTCCTCGATGCTATCTATTTTCGCTGCTATTTCTCCATTAACTCTAATTTAACGTGAATCTAATTAATAGAGGGATAACTTCAAACCTTTCTTTCTCCTCTTCTTGTATATTTGGCGATGGCCGCTCTTCCTCCGAATGATTTGATGAAGATGGCTCATCTTTTGTGGAATTCATCTTTCTAAAAATAAATTTCAAAAATTTCAAAAAAAAAAAAACAAGGAAAGTTTCCTTTTTTTAAAGTTCATCATTGCCATGCTTTTATAGATAAGATTTCAAGCTTAAATAGATCAATACTTTGGCGACAGAAAGGGTTTAAAGGTGATTTCGGCTGGCGCCAGTATATTAACGTCCAAATGCTACGCATTGATTTTAACCATCAAAACATGATCTGTTAGTTTGATTAAACAATACATAAGTAATTTTAATAGAGAAGAAGGCAGGTTTAACAATAAGGCAACCTTTGGATAATCAATAAAAACCTCAAAATTGACTCATGATAAACCTTGTTCGAAACGTCTTAATTTTGAAGTTTTTATTGAGCATCCAAAGGTTCCCTTCTCATCTATTGAAATTACAATACAGTAATAATTTTCTTCTTTCAATATATAAGCTATATAATTTGATTTGAAAATGCTTTTGTATTCTTTCGAAACAGTTTTTCGGCATCTGAGGTCATATAGACATTAAACGATACAATATACAATATATATTATTTACGATACAAATTATCCAGACATATTCATTTATACCAAATGGTATCCGTTTAATTTAAATAATTCTTCACGATGAAATGGGTGACTGAACACAGATCAGAGATATGTGAAAAGGGAGGAAGTCAGCCAGTAGGGTAGCCTCTATCGAAATAAA